>QXTE01000379.1:405937-503920 GCA_003942145.1 Platysternon megacephalum
GCTTGGCGGGCTGGTTCTTGCTCATGTGCTCCAGGTTGAACTGATCATCACGTGTGGGGTCGGGAAGGAATCCACCCCCCAGGTCAGATTGGCAGGGAGCCTGAGGGGTTTTGTGCCTTCCTCTGCAGTGTGGGGTGCATTACCGATTACCTGGGTAGATCTCAGTTAACCATTTCCGTGCCATGGCGGGGGGCCCTCGGTCCCTCCTGTTCTCCGCCTGTGGCATGCAATAGTCTCGTCTCCTGTGGGCTGTGGTGGATTTTCGGTTGTTGGGACTAGTGTGCGGTTGCTGGGAGGGGCTGGTGGCCTGTGATGTACCGGTGGTCACGCGCACTAGGAGAGCTCTTGATCCCTTCTGGCCTTGAACTCTGTGACTCTATGAACAGAAGCCAGGTTTTCTGAATCCCAGTTCAGTGCACTGGAAGTTTTGTGGAGCACTCGAAAGGCCTCGCCCCTTGAGGGCTAACAAGGAGCGGGGGTTAGGAGCATTACTGCCTGCCTCCAGCCATGCCCATTTGGGCCTTGAGCTCTGGACACGTATCAGTTGCAAACTCCCGCAGCTAGACATTAGGCACCTTACTTCGACTGCCAGCTCCTTGGGGCAGGGCCTGGCTTTTTGTTCTGTGTCTGTACAGCGCCTAGCGCCCTGGTCCAGGACTAGGGTGCCTCGGTGCTACCGTAATACACCTAATAGCAATAAAAATGTACAACGCCTGGCCCAATGGGGTCCTGCTCCATAACTGGGGATGCTACCATAATACATCTAATAGCAATAAAAATGTACAGCACCTGGCGCAATGGGGTACTGGTCGTTAACCGGTTCCTAGGCACTACTGTAGTACTCCTAATATCATAAAAATGTACAGCCGCTAGTGCAATAAGGTCCTGGTCATTGACTGGGGTTCTTAGGTGCTACCGTAACACCCCTAATAACAATAGAAATGTACAGCCCCAAGCACGTAGGGTCCTGGTCCATGAGGGCCAGCATAATGGAGTCCTGGGGCTCCTAGGTGCTACCATAATACACCTAATAGCAAAAAATATGTACAGTAGCTGGCACAATGAGGTCCAGGCCCATGACAGGCTCCTAGGCACTACCGTAATACATATAATAAGCCGTAACATTATTTAATCTGGACTGCTGGGTACCCTGCAGAATTGGTTTTGCAATAGCATAGGGAGGCAGTGTGGAGGAGCGGATGTGGGAGAGTTAGGTACTATTCCCAGCTCTGTCAGGGGCTGCTGGGTGACCTTGGGCGAGTCATTTCCCCGCTGCGTGCCTCAGTTTTCCCTGCTGTAAAATGAGGAGAACAATACAGACGACAGCTGGGTGACATTTTTCAGGTGAAAGGTTCATGGGCCAAAAATGCCGATTCAGCGACACCAAAACGTTTTGCGACTTCGTGCTGATTTCGGTAAATTGTTGGTTTAGGAAAAACAAAAAAACTCCAAAAGCCTCAAACTGTTTCATGTCACTGTGATTTTTTTTTTTCCAGTTTGCAACGAGTTCATATTTCAGAGTTTCCTTTGATTTTTAATTTTTTTTTAATTAAAAAATTGTCAAAATCAAAACAAGACATTTTGATTTTGTCAGAACCAAATGTTTGATTTGACCCGAAACAATTTTTCCCCCCAACTTTTCCATTCGTCAGACGGGTGTAGAATTTTTGTTTTCAGTCCAACCCAAAACAATTTTTTTTGACTTTTCACAATTGCCAATTAATCAAAAAATCTGTTATTCACCCAGCTCTGATATTGGCCCCTTTTGTAAAGTGCTTGGAGATCAAGCATCCACGTAGGAGAGGAAAGTGTTACTAGTAAGTGCTCATTTTGCACTTATCTGGCACCTGTGGAAGATCTCAAAGCAATTTACAAACCGGAACTACCTTCCTGATCCCTGTAGGAAGGAGGGGAATTATTATTACAGGTGGGGAAACTGAGGCACGAGGCAGGGGGAGTGACTTGCTTCAGAGCCTCACAGCTGTTCCCTTGTGTTTTATAAAGCAGCACTGCCGTTCTGTGCTTAACTCTTCGAGGAGAGGAAAGATCCTCGTATTAGCGAGAGTTTTACGGTAACAGAGGACAGTGGTGAAATGAAAGTGTATGGGAAAGGGATTTGGGGGTGAGAGTGGAGGTGATGCTTCCAGGTTTGGGCAAAGAGGGCAGACAATGAAGCAGAAGGATACATGAAAGTTGGAGCAGCAGAGGAGAAGGTTCTTGTACCCACACCACGTGGCTTATGGGACAGAGCGGGATGAAAAACGAAAGCCAATTCCCCTTGAAATGTCAAAACTCTTTTCTTTTCACAGGGTTTAGAACAGACCTAATTTTGATTAGTTTTAAAAATTAGTTTAAAAATTTAGTGATTTCCCCCCCATAAACTCACAGATTTTTAAGACCACAAAAGGACCGCTGTGACCATTATCTAGTCTGACCTCCTGAATAACCCAGGCCAGAGACTCCTGCCCAGCTACTCCTGAGTTTGATTTCAGCCAATTTAGAAAGAAATGCCCCAGAGAGAAAGAGAGTGGAGGGGTGAGGGGAGATGGAGGGAAGGAAAAAAGAAAAGAAAGAAAATATATAAACGAGAAAGTCAACACACAACCAATTTTACTCTTAATTTTTTGGTTCCAGTTTCATTGAAAAAAATTGTGGGTTTTTTTCGTGAAAATGTTCAGTCCATCAGTGGGGATAAAGAGGTCAGGAGACAAGTTTGTCCCATGTGGGGAGACAGCTGAGGAAGGTGGCGAAGCAGGGATCTGGTCAGAAAATGGAATTTTCCTCCTGTGGGGAAATCTGTCACGGGGGAACTTATTTTCGTCCTGAATTGGAACGAAGCGTTGAAATCTTGAAAATGGCGCATGGATTGAAAATTCCCAGAGAATTAATTCTGGAAGCCTGCGAACATTTCCTTTTCATAACCTCGAAGCGTTATTTTATAAATGTCAGAACAAACTATATAAAATATGATATTAAATATCATGTATCAATATAACAAAATGAAGATTTTCACGTGCCGTAGAAGTCGAAACTAAACGAATCAAAGCAAGAAAGTTGAACTGATTTATTTTAACATTTTTCCAGCAAAAATTTCATCGAAATCGACACCTTTCGGATTCAACAAAACTGCGTTTTCTGATGGAAAACGGTTCTGGCGACATTTTTTTTCGGCCAGCTCTAGGGGCAAACCCAAGGGGAACCACTGTCTTCATCCTGGAGGCGACCACCTCCCCGCACCCTCAGTTACCTCGCTCCGTGTTGCCTTGATCAGTTCGGTTCCTGCCCCCACCTCCCTTCCAGCTCCTCCGTCAACCCCAGGAGCCAGGGATCTTTGCCTTCAGCTGCTGTGAGCCAGGGCTCTGTGTAGCAATGAGAAAAGCCTGAAAGAAAGGTTAAGCTCAGGTCCTGTGAACCTTTCAGGCTTTTGGGGGAGCTGTGAATGCAGAGCTGATAAGTATTCCACTGCCATCCGCCTGGAATGTTCAAAGGACAATGGCAAATTCTCTCCCTCTCCCCAGTGGTGTGTGTGTGTGTGTGTGTGTGTGTGTGTGTGTGTGTGTGTGTGTGTGTGTGTGTGTGTGTGTGTGTGTGTGTGTGTGTGTGTGGTTTAAGATGCAGGATGAGACCCTGGCTCTATAAGATCCCCCCGCCCCACAAACCTCCAGGAAACAGACACTGCCTTATAAATTTCGCTGGACTTCAGGGAAACTTGTCCTCCGATCCCTGGTAGAAACAGTCCCTCCCTTCTTGCCCACCCCTTTGTAAATCAGAAGTAACTCCACTGGAGTCTTCCCATCGCCCTGATCCAGGTGTAAATCAGGAGTCACCGCGTTGGAGCTGATGCACTAACACCGGTGAGAGTCCTTAGGCAGCGTCTTTGCTGCAGAGTTGACTCGAGTTATCTACAGAGTTGAGCCTAGCTCAGGTGAGAGCAGCCACCTGGCCAAGACAACGCAGCCCAGAGGGGTGGTGTTAGCAGCCGGTGCGCTGGGCTAAGTGGGGCTGTAACGTCTGACCCCCGGGCAGGGCAGCCAGCTTGCATTAAAAGCCGCACTGCCCTTGGGTGACCGGCGCCTTGTGTGTGGACGGCACTTGAGTTATAACTCGTGTTAACGCTGCCCGGGGGAGACTGGCTGCGCTTGACGTTCACGGCATGGACAATGCTTATTTCAGCCCGTGTGCTCAGAGCCGTTACCCCGGCTGGGGGAAGAACCCCCCGGTCGTTCTTTTCTCCTCCCTGGAAGGGCAACAGCTCCCAAGTGTTTTGGGCCTCCAGGTGGGTGGTAGCTCGCCGTGACCCTGCGTTCGTTTCAGCAACTCGCCTCGCCCCGAAGTGAGAACAGCTGAGACTCTGGGAGGCACAGGAGACCCTGATTCTCCCCCCCCCCCTGTCTCCAGCTGCAGCGGGGATGCCAGGCCGGAGGGTGTTGGCTCAGGGGTTGTACTGCTGTCTACTTCCTCCCTGTCCTCATCCCGGCTCCTCTCCTTCCTCAGCCCCACAACACAGATTCCTGCTGTGCCCCCTCCTTCCCCCCACGCTCTAGTCTCGGTCTGCATCCCCCCACCCCGTCCTGCGCTCCGCCCCCATCGCAGATCAGGTCTAATGCAGCACGTGAAACAGGCCCTGCATTGTGAGCTGTCAGCCACTGGGGTATCACGCAAAGCCAAGGATGGTTTGGAAAATTCCCACTGGGTGGCGGGTGGGGTCTAGTGGTTACAGCAAGGGGGCTGGGGCTGGGAATCAGGACTCCTGGGTTCTATTCCTAGCTCTGGGAAGGGAGCGGTGGCTAGTGGTTACAGCAAGGGGGCTGGGGCTGGGAATCAGGACTCCTGGGTTCTATTCCTAGCTCTGGGAAGGGAGCGGTGGCTAGTGGTTACAGCAAGGGGGATGGGGCTGGGAATCGGGACTCCTGGGTTCTATTCCTAGCTCTGGGAAGGGAGAGGTGGCTAGTGGCTAGAACATGGGGGGGCTGGGAATCAGGACTCCTGGGTTCTATCCCTGCCTCTGGGAAGGGAGCAGGACCTAATGGTTGGGAGGGTGCTGGGAGTCAGCTCCTTGGGTTTCTTCCCAATGCTGGGAGGGGGGCTTACTGGTTAAAGCAGGGATTTGGGAGCCAGAGCTCCTGGGTTCTGTTCCTGCTTCTGCCCTTGACTCACTCGGTGCCTTAAGCAACTTCTGTACCTTGGTTTCCTCCATCCTTCACATGGCGGTTTACCTGCCTGCCCCCTCCCCCCCCCAGCATGCATGTGTCTGAGGCCTAAATCAGTCACGTTTACAAAATGCTTTGAGCTCCTCTGATAGCAGCTGCTAAAGACGGGCATAGTTCTGTCACTGACTCACGACCCTCCTGGGGAGTTAGGGACGTATTCTCTACCATCCCCATTTTACTGGGAAACTGAGGCACGGGGTGGGGTCGGGAGAGTGACCCAGTCAAGAGGAGGGAACTGGAGGCTACTGGTTCCATCAGGCTTGGAACCGGTGTGGCCCGGTCCCTCACGATCACACCCATAACGCCAGAGTATCCCCCTGTGACCTGCACCCCTGGGCTGGGGGGAGCGGGCGCCATGCAGCAGGGGCCCGGCTTTGACCGCTTGCATTCCTCTCTGCAGGTCCCGGCAGGAGGAACATGGCAGCTCTGCTGACCAAGCTCTTTGAACAGCATCTGGGAGGACACATTTTGCAGGTGAGTCCCGGCTTCCCGGGAATTAACGGGTTAAAGGGGATGCAGAGGCCAACCTGGGGAGAGAGATGAATTGAGCATTGCCTGGCTAATGGGGAATGCGGGGCGGGCGGGCGGGGGGGGGGGGGGGGGGGGGGGACAATGGTGTGTGTCTATTGGAAAGGGGGGCAAACCCCATGGCCAGATGGCGCGGGTTGGGGCGGTGCATGGGGGGAGGGTGTAGGAGCTCAGCAAAGGCTGAACATCAGGGAAAACTCTCCCTGTCTAGCGAGAAGGGGTTAAAGCACCGGGGGGAGAACAGGGCCCCTCTTCTGTTAAAAGCGCAGTGCGCATCCCCCCCATTCTACTCCCCTCCCAGTCCCCTCTCCTCCTTAGCTGGGGAGAGATCCGCTCCCCGTATGGGCCCTGGGGGGCAGAGAACACCCACGGCTCAGTGTGCTCCGCCCACGCCCCCGATCCGCCCCCCGTGGGCGCTGGGTGTAACACAGAACCTGGACCAGCTGCTCCCAATTTCCCCAGGCTATGGGCCTGAACTGATGCTCACTGAAGCCAATGGGATGCTTTCCATTCACTCCAGGGGGTGCTGGATTGGGCCAGACTGGCCTCTCCATCTCCCTTGCCCACCCCAGGCCTAGGGAAGCGCGGCAGGTTTTGGCCGTAGGCTCCACAAGTCACCCAGAGGAGGCAGGGGGGAGGCGGCAGATCCACGGTCTCTGCTCCCGGTGCCACCCTGCAGCTTGGAGCCCTGACGTTTCAGGGCGAGCGTGGCTGAGCCAGACAGATCAGGCTAATTATCGCGGGAGAGCTCTCATTACAGCTGTCTCCCCAGGCTGCTGCCTAGTTGTCAGAAGTGGCATATGGTAATATTGTAAACAGCAATGGGTCAGCCCCCTTCCCCTTCCCTTCCCCTCAGCCACCCACCCAGGCCAGTGACGGACACGGTGCAGAGGTGCCTGGAGCCCTGGCAAAGCAATTTCCTGGGGTGACTCTGTTGGGTCCCGATTCTCCGTCGCTTTGCCCCCCTGGGGGCCCCGTTCTGTGTGGCTTGCACCAGTGTGGAATCTAGCCCAGCCTGCGCGGTGGCCCCCTCCCAATCCAAGGGGAATGGCCCATGCTTTTTACACGTTAGCACCCATCGCCCCTTGCCTGGGGTCCGCTTTTTCAACTGTCCGCTTTGAGCTCCCAAGCTGTGCAGGATCAGGCTGGCCCAGTACTTGGGTTGGAGACAAGTCAGACAACCCCGGGGTGCTGCAAACGGGGAGATGGTGCTATTCCATCAGCGGCAGGGCTGACACTAATGGGGCCATAGGGGGCGCTGTGCTGCAGGGAGTGGGGTGGGTGGCTCTGTAGGAGTCGCTCTCCCATTCTGAGTTAGCACTGACCCACTAGGGGGCGCTGTGCTGCAGGGAGTGGGGTAGGTGGTGCTCTTCCCCTCTGAGTTAGTGCTGACCCACTAGGGGGCGCTGTGCTGCAGGGAGTGGGGTAGGCGGCGCTCTTCCCCTCTGAGTTAGTGCTGACCCCAGGTGGTGCTAGGGGGCGCTGTGCTGCTGAAGATGTCCATGAGGTGCAAAACTGAAGGCCTGGCTGCTTGTAGTGTTGTCAGATCCCTGTGGCACTATCCGTGGGATTAGGGATATTGATTCCATCCCAGGTAATTGCACTTTTCCTCCTTAAATACCCCCGCAATTTCAAACAGAAGCAGGATACTTTCTCCCCTAAAACAGCTGCATCATTTTGCTGTGCAGCTGTCAGACAACAGCTGTGTTCCACCCCAGAAGCGGCTGCCTTTCAGTGCTGGGTGAGCAATCCCTGTATAAACAGCCCCTGAGCCCTATGCCAGAGGTGGCTGCATTTCAGCACTGGGTGAGCAATCCCTGTATAAACAGCCCCTGTGCCCTATGCCAGAGGTGGCTGCATTTCAGTGCTGCACGAGCAATACATGTATAAATAGTCCCTGAATCCTATCCCAGAGGCAGCTGCATTTCAGCACTAGGTGAGCAATCGCTGTTGTGGTGCCCCAGCCTAGAGGTGGCTGCATCTCAGCGCTGGGTGAGCAATCGCTATATAAACAGCAGCTGTGCCCTACGCCAGAGGTGGCTGCATTTCAGCACTGGATGAGCAATCCCTGGCTGTTTGCACCTTTCGTCCCGTCAGCATGATCCCATTCTGAGTGTCTATTGCATGACATGGCCATGGGGGCCAGAGAGTGGGGGCAGTTTTAATTTGATTGTGTGTGTTAAAATGAGAGCTCTGCCCGAACCAAACCAGGGGGGGATCTGCAAACCACCCTAAATGGGCCAGTACAAACCACCAGAGCCAAGGAGTTGGGGGAGTTCACAGGCAGATACAAATGTTAGAGATGCCCTCGCTGCCATCCCATGCGCCCGGCAGTTAGTGCATTTTGCTGCCACCTTTGGGCACTGGGGATTCTCCCCCTGCCCGGGCCAGCAGGAATTATATTGCCCCTGGGGCAAAGGTGAGCTTCTTGAGTAGTTGCATCAGTCAGCAGATTGCTCTGAATGTCCGGAGGAGCTGGGAGGTCACCACTAATACATACATGTGCAACTTAGTCTGGAGAACAGGGCACCAGACTGTGAGCCCGCAGACCTGCGTGCTGATCCTGGTCCATGTGACCGTGGCCATGCCCTTTCCTGTCCCTGTGCCTATGGCAAGATCTCGTGTGTCTGTGCGGCCCCCAGCACATTGCCATCACCTCCGCCCCAAGTTTGGTTGCGGTGATGCCAGTGAGTCCCTGGAGAGGCCTGGCGACGCGGGGGAGCTGTCCTGCCGGGGCAGGGGCAGGGCCGGCTCCAGGGTTTTTGCCGCCCCAAGCAGCAAAAAAAAAAAAAAAAAAAAAAAAAAAAAGCCGCGATCGCGATCAGCTCTACAGCCACCGCTTCAGTCTTCGGCGGCAATTTGGCGGCTGGTCCTTCGCTCCCAGCGGGACCAAGGGACCCGCCCCCGAAGACCCAGACTTGCCGCCCCAAAAACAGCTGGAGTGCTGCCCCTCTCCGTTGGCCGCCCCAAGCACCTGCTTGCTGGGCTGGTGCCTGGAGCCGGCCCTGGGCAGGGGATTCCCAAGCCCCCAAAGATGGAAAAGGCAGGAAAGGTGAAGTCGAATTTCTGAGGCAGCCACCATCAAACTTTCACTGGGTGCAGGCAGGAGGCGTCACGCAGCAAACCCGCCCCAGATCCCAGAATGCTGAGTCCAGCTGAGCCCTCCCCCCAAGCTCTTTCCACGTACCTGCCATTACGGTAGCATCTGGGGAGGAGCCCTATTGTGCCAGGTGCTGCACAGACACAGTCCCTGCTCCAAGGAGCTTGCAGGATGGGGGGCTCTATCCTGCGAGGCAGTGACTCTGAAACAGGGTTTTTGTGTGTGTGTGTGTGTGGGGGGGGGGGTGATGGATAATCAGCTGAACATGAGTTCCCAGGTCGGCACTGTGGCCAAAAGGGCTCATGCAGAAGCCGGGAAATTTCAAGCAGGAGCAGAGAGATTATTTCCCCCTCTGTGTTTGGCAGTGGTGTGACCGCTGCTGGAATCCTGTGTCTGGTTCTGGGGCCCACAATTCAAGAAGGAGGCTGATAAATTGGAGAGGGGTCAGAGAAGAGCCACGAGAATGATTAAAGGATTAGAAAACCTGCCTGGTAGTGATAGACTCAAGGAGCTCGATCTATTTCGCTTAACAAAAGAGAAGGTGAAGGGGTGACTTGATCGCAGTCTATCAGTACCTATGTGGGGAACAAATATTGAATAATGGACGCTTCAGCCTAGCAGAGGCAGGTCTAACACGATCCAATGGCTGGACGCTGAAGCTGGACAAATTCAGACTGGAAATAAGGCGTAAATTTTTAACGGTGAGAGTCATTAACCACTGGAACAACTTACCCGGCGTCATGGTGGATTCTCCATCGCTGACGATTCGTAAATCAAGATGGGAGGTTTTTCTAACAGAGCTGCTCTGGAATTATTTCGGGGCAGTTCTCTGGCCCGTGCTATACAGGCGGCCAGTCTAGATGATCCCAACTGGCCTTGGAATCGACGATGAGCTCACCGTCTAAATAAACAAAGAGAGGATCATTACCTCCAGTTTACTGAGAGGGAAACTGAGGCACAGAGTGATTAAGTGATGCACCCAGGGTCAGCCAGAGCCAGGGTAGAAACCCAACGTCTCTTGAGTCCTAATCTCTTAAGCACAAGATCTTCTGAGAACCTTACTGTCAAGGTCTGCCATCCCTGAAATATCCAAACACCCTGATCACTCACCCCTCAAAGCACGATCCCCCATCCAGCACTACGTCTCCTCGCAGGCCTTGCCCTGATGCTTATGATTTGAAGGAAAAAACCTGCTTAGTTATGGTTAAGCTTGGAAGGATTTGACTTTTATCAGTAAATGTCGGGAAATGTTCATTTCACAGCGTACGTGCGGGCGGGCACACAAACCAAAGTGAGGAAACATTCTTTCCATCGATAACAATTGAAATGTACAGAGAGGCAGCGTAAGAAAAATGCTGCTTGAGAACTCATTAGAGTTGGAGTTAAGGACATTAACTTTGTCTATTTTGACATGTGACGTTGAACGATTTGTGTTTTAACAGTTCTAAAGCCTTAACTTTTGAATATCAGCCTCTACTGTCATTAAATAATTATTGTCTGACCCCCCCCTCCCCGTTGTCTGTCGCCCCCTCACAATTTCCTGTGACTGTGAACGTTTAAATTGATAAAAATCTTTAAAGAGAGGCTTCAAACCCGTAATTTCGCGCAACTGTGAAACTTTAAATCGATAAATATCCGAAAAAATGCTTAAAAATAAACATCGATACGACCCATCAAAATGATAGAAAAATAAAGATCCAGTTCTGCCAAGCCTAGTTATGGGGCTGATGCTGTTTTTCAAATTTCTGAAGAGTCACAACTAAGTATTGCCTGTTACGGAGAAGGAAGCAGCTATGCATATAAGTAAGGCCCTACCAAATTCTCGGCCATGAGAAACGCGTCACGGGCTGTGAAATTTGGTCTCCTCCTGTGAAATCTGATCTTTTGTGTGCTTTTACCCTATACTATACAGATTTCATGGGGGAGATCAGCGTTTCTCAAACTTGGGGTCCTGACCCAAAAGGGAGTTGCAGGGCGGGTCCCAAGGTTATTTTAGGGGGATCACGGTATTACCACCCTTACTTCTGCGCTGCCTTCAGAGCTGGGCAACTGGAGAGCGGTGGCTGCTGGCTGGGAGCCCAGCTCTGAAGGCAGCGCCGCCGTCAGCAGCAGCACAGAAGTAAAGGTAGAAATACCGCAAACCCCACGTCCCTTACAATAACCTTTGTGATCCCCCCACAACTCCTTTTTGGGTTAGAACCCCTACAATTACACCACCATGAAATTTCAGATTTAAATAGCTGAAATCGTGAAATTTCCGAGTTTTAAAATCCTGTGACCATGAGATTGACCAAAATGGACCCCCGACATATAAGAGACTGGGGCCCTGGGATGCTGGGGGGCGCCTTAGATTCTGATCTTATAGGCAGGCTCATTTGCAATTTGTGGCTGCAGATTTGTGCGCTGGAATCTAAGCTTCCATTTAATTAAAAATAAATAAATCCATCTCTCTAGACCCTAGATCCATCTCTCTAGACCCCAGAACCAAAATTTTGCGCATTTGGGTTGTTTCAGCAAATTGGTTTTGCTGCAAAAATTTGGAGGAAAGAAAAAAAAAGTAAATAGAAATCAGAAAAAATGAAAATGCTTCGTTTCGACATCTTAAAAAAAAGTTTCGATTTTTCACTTTGAAATGACTTTTTATTCAACATTGCCTTTAAAGCCGCCTGAAAACGTTTAAGAGTGGTCAAAGTCGATAGCTATGATAGCTAGAGAGGGAAGGAAAAGAAAAAAGAGACCTGGCATTCAGGGCCGGCGCAACCCATTAGGCGACCTAGGCGGTCGCCTAGGGCGCTGCTATTTTGGGGGTGCCTGCGCCCCAGCCGCCCGTTGAAATTTGGGGGCGGGACCTTCCGCCGCCGCTGTCGGGGGCGGCATTTCGGGGGCGGGACCTTCCGCCGCCTAGGGCGCCGGAAGAGCTGGCGCCGCTACTGCTGGCATTTCAGGGTCCCAGGCCAGGGTGGGAGGGAATTAAAATGGAGCTGATCCTGAAAACACCACGACAGGCAGCATGGCAATCCAGGCTGAACTTCAGATCAGGCAGGGTGTCGTCCCTTCCTGGCCCCAGCTGCGTGCAGTCTGCCCTGGGTATTGTTGTCTCCGGCAAAGGACTGTAAAGCTGAAACTGGAGATGTCCTGAGCTCCTTCCCTACCTGCTTTCTAAAGCAGCTGGTTCGTCTCCACAATCGGGGGCAGGAAAGTTTTACAACCAGTTACTTTTATTGAAAAGTTTTGTTTGGCCCGAAACCTCCTCCTCCTCCCTCTGCCCCCCACCCCCGACTTTTCGAGTTGCCAAAAGTTTTTGAAAATTTTGTTTTCAGTTCCCCCCCATTTTTCAGACTTGCCTGTGAAACGAAAAATCCATTCTTTCCCTAGCTCTAGGACAGGGGCCATAGGGCTGGCATGCCTGAGTGGGTGGGGGCCTTTAAGGAATCTGATCCTGCACATCCCAATTCTTAGCCTCCAAAGGCCATTGTGGAGCATTTCATGGGGGCAGGCGCTTTGGGAGGTCACAGGATTGGCAGGGAGGTGGTGCTAAAATGGGGCTGATCCTGAAAACGGTGCAAAAGGCAGCAATGAAATTTGGGGGCCTAGCTTTGAAATTGGGGAGGGCGTCCCTTCCTGGCCATGGGTTTGATCAGCCGGCTCCGGATCCCATCTTCCTGGCGAAAGAGGAAATCCTTCATCCATGTGGATCACTCCCATCCCTAGTCAGTATCCTGCTGTGTCACATTGCTGTGCAGCAATGAAACAGTGGCTAGGTTCCGCCCCAGAGGTGGCTGCATTTCATCACTGCGTGATCAATCCCTCAATCCCTGTATACACTGCAGCTGTGCCTCACCCTAGAGGTAGCTGCATTGCAGTGCTGGCCTGATCCAACCCCAGCAACCCACCCTGTTATCCACCAATCCAATGCAGGCGAAATGAAAGGCACTGCCGGCATTTAGCCTGCCGAAGCTCCTAGTCTTTGCTACCTGGGCCGCTCCCCTCCAGCAATTACTGCCCGTCACCCAGGCGATGCCATCGAGCCTCTGTATTTGATCTCCGGCTGTCACGAGGAGAGCGGTCGCGGCTCGACAGCCGCTGACCCCGGGGCTGACTCTGAGAAGGAGGCTGCCATCTCTGCTCTGCAGCCACCTTATTGATTTGGACAGCACCTCGCAGGTTCTTAGCATGCAGATTTCCCAGGGAGAAACGAGCGTGCTCGTCCGGTCGCTGAAGGAAACCCACCAGCACTCCAGCTGCGATTTATCCCCCCAGTCCTGCTTCCTTCCCACTTAAAGCCAGCGCCTGGGGACTGAGCCACGTGACACGAGCGTGTTTGCACGGAAGGGCAGATCCTCCCTCGCCCTGTGCGTTGCGCAGCCCTGGCGAACCTCACCCCCATTCTGAGCGGGTAACATTTAGCCCGGGCGCAAATGACCGCGCCGGCATTGCTCAGTGGGGAATCAGGCCTCGACTGATCATGCATCAGTGCATGGATGGCTTTGTCTTGCCTAGGAAAAGCAGCGAAGTTTAGATTGGGCTTCAGTCGCCTGTGCTTTCTCAGCCTGATCTAAATGCAGCCAGGTTTGCTAGCCAAGACGAAGCCTAAAGGCACAGCCCGTGCACAACCCTCCGGCCACATCTGTGCTCATCTAACCCACCGGCTCCAATTCCATCCCTAGTCAATATCCCGCTGCCATCTGCAGAGGAGCTGAGTCTGTTGCAGGCCCCAGTGAGGTGTTCCTGGCTCTAGCTCAAGTTGTAGCAGCTTCTGCTTTAGTTCAGGGAATGGGGGCGTCCCTGGTTCGATTGCCGGGGTGTCGCTGCCCCACTCGGACCCACCGAGCGAGCTAAAGAGAATCATAGAATCATAGAATCTCAGGGTTGGAAGGGACCTCAGGAGGTATCTAGTCCAACCCCCTGCTCAAAGCAGGACCTAATCCCAACTAAATCATCCCAGCCAGGGCTTTGACAAGCCTGACCTTAAAAACCTCTAAGGAAGGAGATTCCACCACCTCCCTAGGTAACCCATTCCAGTGCTTCACCACCCTCCTAGTGAAAAAGTTTTTCCTAATATCCAATCTAAACCTCCCCCACTGCAACTTGAGACCATTACTCCTTGTTCTGTCATCTGCTACCACTGAGAACAGTCTAGATCCATCCTCTTTGGAACCCCCTTTCAGGTAGTTGAAAGCAGCTATCAAATCTCCCCTCACTCTTCTCTTCTGCAGACTAACACAAACTGCGGAGGAGAGTCAATACTCCATGGGTCTGCATCTTTCAAAAGCCCCCCCAGCAGCCCCCCTTGAGAACCTGTAGATACAGATGTTGACATACGTGAGCAGGGGTACTCTGAATTGGTCGGCCCAACTGACCTCACTACCTGATCCCAGTGCATCCATTGGCATTGGGAAACAGGGCTACACTTCAGGGTGTGGGGACAGTTTATCCCACATCTATCCATGGCAGGCTTCTGACACCTTCCTCTGCAGTATCTGGTGCCGGGTGCTGTCCAAGACGGGATACCGGGTTTGATGGGTCTTGACTCTGATCCAAACCGGGCGAGTCTCGTGCTCCTGGTATAGAGATGGAGCCGGTTCCTTCCCCGTGGGACCCTCCAGCCTGTGAATCTCCCCCTCGAAAATCATCCTGTTTGAAGTAGAAATAATCACAGCACCTTTTGGCAGCCACCGGGGTGTTTGGGAGATGGTGCATAGGATGGACATAGGGTCATGGATCCAGTCCCCCCTCGTCAGATCATCTTTGGTTGTTTGCCCCCCCGCTGCTCCTGTTGGGAGGCTGTTCCAGACTCTCCCTTCTCTGATGGTTAGAAACCTTCTCCCGATCTCCAGCCGCAACTGATTCCTGGTCATTTCTTCTTGGGCCAACATTGTCCATTAGCTTCACTAGCTCATCTCCCTCCCTGGGTTTCCAACCACCCCCAGCTCAGCTGTCCTCGCAGCCTGCATCTAGCCCCGCTCCCCTGGTCTCCTCTCTTGAGATCGGCTCTCCAGCACACTGCTCATGGCCCTAGCCGTGCTCCGCTCCTGTACCAGTGGGAATTCCTCTTTCGGGACCATCTTTCCTGCCATCTTGCTCAGCTTCAGTTCCCCTCCGGGTTGGCAAAGGAAGGGACGGCTCAAGGGGAAGCTGTCTTATTAACTCGCGCAATCCCTCACCGGGGCGAAGGTAGGAAGTGATTTTTCGCAGCACATCAGTGGCAAAGCCAAGAACAGAACCCAGGAGTCCCCGACTCCCACCCAACCACCCTGCCAACCATTAGGCCCCAGTCCCCTCCCAGAGCTGGGAATAGAACCCAGGAGTCCCCGACTCCCAGCCAACCACTAGGCCCCAGTCCCCTCCCAGAGCTGGGAATAGAACCCAGGAGTCCTGACTCCCAGCCTCCCCCCAGTAGCCACAGGGAGCAGCCAGAGCAAAAGCCGCTTCTGTTGCACAGCTCAGCCCCTGGTGCCCGCGTCCCCGTCCCCCCCCCCCCGAAGCAGGGAGGTCTGCCAGGAGCTCGGGACAGGTGTTGTGCACCCCGCGCCGAGGTGAGCAGCCGCGTTATTGAGTTACCGGCTTGTGAGCCAGCGCTGCGCCGAGGGGCAGGGACATAATGTGATTGAGCTGCTCGGCCAGGCCCTTGCAAACTGCATTTCCGCCCCAGCAGCCCCCGCCGCGTCCCAGGCACCTGCTGCCTTCCTGCTACCCAGCGCTCGCCCCGGCACTAATGCAGCTTCATTCCAAGTAATTGCATTATGGGCTAGGGGTGGGGGGCGGGGAGCTGTGGGGACAGGGGTGGGTCAGCTTGACAGCTGCTTTGCAGGGAGTCAGGTGGACTTGTGTGAGGCTGGGGGGGAGGGGGACTGCTGGGGGGGGGGACCCCAGATCTCAGGGTGACCTGCAGTGGAATAGCTGGTGCTGCCTGGTTCATAGATTGTAATAGTTCTACCCCCACCCCCTTTAATTTAACCCCGTGGTTCCCAATCTGCTCCGAAGAGTTGCCCCCTGGCGCACGACCCCAGGTGGGGAGTCTCTGATTTAAGCCATTATCTTTCAAAGGGCGTTCAGTAATAATCCATTATAATGCCATATATAGTAGTTATATAGGAGCTGTACTTCCTCCATGAAATAGATCCCAGCTCTGGGAGGGGAGTGGGGTCTAGTGGTTAGAGCAGGAGGGGCTGGGAGTCAGGACTCCTGGGTTCTATCCCCAGAGCTGGGCGGGAATATAATTTATAGCTCTTATATAGTGTTTTTTAATCAGTGGATCTCAAAGCTTTACAAAGCAGGGCAGTAGCCCCATTTACAGTTGGGGAAACTGAGGCATGGAACTGGGAAAAGACAAGCCCTCCCACTGGGCCAGTGGCAGCACCCAGAATAGTACCCAGCTCCCACCCATCTCAGCCCAGTGATGTAGCCATCAGCCCATAGCGCTCCCAGGGTATTTGTAACTGGAGGAGCATGCCACTATGAGGAATAAAGAGATCCCTGTCCAGATGTTTAGGATGAGCAATGTGGGGGTCACTCTGGGAGGGGAGTGAGTCATTCTCACAAGCCACACCCACAAAGCAAGCCCCGCCCACTCAAGGCGACAAATTGAGGTGCCATTTACAGTAGATTGTCCCGGTGAGGGAGGAGCAGGAGTTAAATGTGAAAGTTACTATCCCCTCCAACACCGAAAAGGTTTGAAACACAATGGAATAGAATCCACAATCTGTTCTGGGATGGCCCAGAGAGGGTTCTGTGCCCAGCTCTGGGAGGGGCATGGGTTAGAGCCGCGGCACGGGCAGTCAGGACTCCTGGGTTCCCTTCCCAGCTCTGGAATAGCGCATCCGGCTTTGAGCAGCAATTAAAGAGTTAACATTGAGCTGGGACATGCCCTTGCTAGGTTTCAGAGTTAACATGCCAGGGAGCTACAGGAGGTCCGTTTGCCTTTCTCTCCGAGCCCGTTGGCGGCAGAGGTGGGTCACTCGGTTCATGATGCTCAAGGTTTTCTCTGCGTAAGACCTAGAGACTTTTAAATGGAAGCTGAGATTCCACAGCCCCACCTCTGTGAGGTGGCCCAATTAGACCAACCAACCAAACTGAGAACCCTGCTGCGGCCCAGAGATCACGCGTAGCTGGGGCCAAGTGCAACTTCCAGGTGGCAAAGTTCTAGAAAAATCTGGAGCTGGAGGCAGACTAAGAATCTCTCCCTCCCCCCTCCCCTTAGACAAAGCATGAGGTGTCCCATATCCGCTCCAGCTCAGACCCATCTCTCAGAGCTGGCTCGAGGGAGACAGGCTCTGCTGGACTGGGACAGGGGGCACTGGGTAGGTTCGCCTCCTTTCCCTTCCATACTCCTTCCCTACCTGCCCATTTCCCCTCTTCCAACCTTCCTCCCCCTGCCGCTCTACCTGAGGGCTGCCTACGGGGAAGCCAAGGAACAGCCCGGCCCCCAGCACGCCGTGCCTCCCCCACAACACACACACCTGTGGAAGAGACAGGGCTCCAACCTCGGCAGGCACGGATCTCTCTCCTCAGGGCCAGCAGAGAATCCCAGATGCACTGGCTGCTCAGGTTGAGTCCTAGAACATCCGACATATATGGCCGTGCCTACTGGTCACTACTGCCCTCCTCTCCCTAGGCCTAGAACAGAACCCAGGAGTCCTGACTCCCAGCCTCACCTCCTCCCCTGCTCAAATCACTAGACCTCACTCCCCTCCCAGAGCGGGCAATAGACCACAGAAATCATTAGAAATGTAGGACTGGAAGGGACCTCAATAGGTCATCCCTGTGCTAACCCATTCCCCTCCCAGAGCCAGGCACAGAACCCTCTCTGGGCCATCCCAGAGCAGACTGGATTCTAGTCCATCATGTTTAAAACCTTGTTGGTGTCGGGAGGGGCTGGTAGTTTTCATGTTTAACTCCTTCCCCTCCCACACCTGTAATAAACTTGACATAGGAATAATCTGTTGGGGGGGGGGTGTGTAGTTTCCCCCCCACACACATCAATTCCCCATCACATGAAAGCCACCCCACTCCCCCAAAAAGGGTGTCAAGTGTTTAATTACTGTTGACCTGCGAGTGGCTCATCGCAACCACTTGATAAAAAAGCAATTTTGTCTGGCAGCGGTAATTAACGCGGCTGAGCGTTAACGTGACTGTCAGTGGCATTCAGCTCCCGTTATTATCATGTCTCTCCATAACAGGGTAGGTGTGTGTGTGGGGGGGGGGGATTGTGCTGGCACAAATGTATTCAGGCGGCATTCAGAACAATTGTGCCTGTTCCTTGGATCCGCTCGCACGCACTGCCTGTATCAGAGACCGGAGCTCGCCTTGCGTCCCTGCCCCCTCGGGTCGGTCTGCCGGGCCCTCCGAGCAGTGCTGAGTCCGGCTCCTCCTAGGGCTTTGCAGCTCTGGCTCTGGAAGAGCTTTGCAAAGAAGCAGGTCCAGTGTCCTTATCCCTGCTTGCAAGGTGGTGGAGGGACTCACCTCGAGGTCCCATGCAAGGGTAGCGTCAGGGTTTGGAATTGACTCCAGGCGTCCTGGCTCCCAGCCTATCCTGCTCTAAATGCTGCTAACTGCCACATCCTTCTCCACAGCTGGGGCTAGAACCCAGGAGTCCTAGCTCCTAGCCCACCCTGCTCTCATCACAAGACCCCATTCCACTCCCTGAGCCAGAAATAGAACCCAGGAGTCCTGACTCCCAGCCCCCTCCCTGCCAACTCTAAGCACATTCCATTCCATTCCATTCCATTCCCTCCCAGAGCTGGGAATAGAACCAGGAGTCCTGACACCCCCCCTCCCTCCCTCCCTCTCTCCTCTCCTCTCCTCTCCTAACCCAGGAGTCCTAACTCCTATCCCACCCTGCTCTAACCCCCCAGCCCCCAACTCCTTTCCCAGGGCTGGCAAGAGAACCCAGGAGTCCTGGCTCCCAATCCTGTGCTGAGTTCACTAGACCAGGAAATCAAGGCCAGCCACAGCTCGGGGTTGGGGGGGGGGGGGGAGGTAAAGAAATCTGCCACCTAAAATCACCCAAGTTTGAAGACAACTGTATAACTGCATGAAGTAGAGCCAGGCAAGCCTGTCTGGGCTGTCCAGTGCCCCCTGGTGGCCAGGCTGGGAATCATGTGCTCACATTGTACTCATCAGAGTATTGTGCACTCTAGCTACGTGGGTCTTCCTAATCTATGGGGTGCCCACCCCTCCCCCCGGGGGGGGGGCAGAAAAGTCCTCAGCGTGATGGTGGCTGTTCCTCCTCAGGCGGCCAGCACTGAAAGGGTTAACAATGTTGTGTGGGGGGGGGGGGGGATGTGTCATTGGGCAGCAGGGTTAACACACCATTCAGTTGAATGGGAGCAGTGCTCCACCGTGCAATCCAGCCATGGCATAAACAGGTGTAATGCCATTGAGTTACACCAGGGTGGAGTTTGGCCCTTTGAGACATCTTGACTCCTTTTGCAGACGCAGTTCAGGAGCGCTGCAGGGTGTCCTGTTCAGCGGGGTAAATCCTGGCTTGGGCTATCACAAATGGGCCCGGTAGTCGGTCTAATCAACCCAGGTGGGGGAGGGCGGTTTAAGAACCCCAAAGTGCCTTAACAGACTGCGATAACCTCACCCTACACTGAAATGCAGCTGCCTCTGGGGTGGGGTACGGCAGCTGTTTATAAAGGGCACTATCATCTGGTGCTGAAATGTCAGGATTTTCTTTCCCGAATGTGACTCCCTGCAGTGCACCTTAACTTAGCTGCCTCTGGGGTAGGATGTGGCAGATGTTTATGCAGGACTCCCTCACCTGGTATTGAGCTAGGGCTGCCTCTTGAGTGGGGCAGTGGGGGCTATTGGTACAAAGACATCTCATCCAGTGCTGAGATGCAGCCACCTCTGGGGTGCAGCATGGCAGACGTTTATACAGGGATCGCTCACACGCTGTCGAGATGCGGCCACCTCTGGGGTGGGGTGCAGCAGCTGTTTACACAGGAATCCCTTGCCCAGAGGCAGCCGCTTGTGGGGAGGGGTGCAGGGGCTGTGTGACGACAAGGCCGCATGCCAGTTTAGGGCAGGCCATGAAGAGCAATCCTGCACCCACTGACAGGGGAATTTAAAGAGGTGAGATACAATCAACCAGGCTGGAATTTGGCCAGGACACCGGTGTTAACCTTCCTGTCTCTTGCATAAATTGCAGTGGGATATCAATTTGCATCTCATCTGAAAGCCAGCCCATTATTCCTCTTTCCCCTGAGCAGCTGGGGTGGAAGGGGGGAGGGCCATGCCACCAGGTCACGGATCGGCATTTTAAACACCTTCATGGGCTGAGGCTGTTGTGTGTTGAGCCCGGGGACCTGCCCACACAGCTCCATGGGTGCCCCATTCACCCTCACGCCTGAAACCAGACAGTGGGCTCAGTACCTGGGATGCTGGCAGGCAGCTGCTGGGGGAGGTTCATCTCATGGACCCCCTCCCCCACACACACATCTGGCCAGATGTGGCCTTATTTAAACAGCTGCTTTTGATGGCTCGGGGGGTCTGGATAAAGGGCTGTGCAGCCTTGGATTCAGTGGTTAGAACTAACCCAAGGCAATGGAAACCCAAAGCTGTGGCCACCTAATAGATGCTGTGAAATGAGCAACAGCCGGCCACGTCAGAAGGGAGGCCAGAGCTCGGCTCAGTGGGCGTGATTGGAGTGAGGCATATGGGGGAGCAAGCAGGGTGTCTGCGGATCCCGCCCTGCAGCAGCCCTGTGGGTGCACAGCTGCTGTCAGCCTCCGGGGCTGGCAGGGCAGGACATTTCGTCGGCCCTGCACGATGGTCTGTGGAACATAGGCTGAGATCTCCTTTTGGGCCCGGGCCACGGTGAACGCTTGGAGATGGGACAAGGCACCTGGGGCCTCCCATAGCACGGTGAAAGGATCAAACCATTGTGATTATTATTGATTAGGTGTATTACGGTAGCACCTAGGCACCCCAGTCAGAGACCAGGACCCCATTGTGCCAAGCACTGTACATTTGTATTGCTATTAGGTGTATTACGGTAGCCCCTAGGCACCCCAGTCAAAGGCCAGGATCCCATTGTGCCAAGTGCTGTATATTTTTATTGCTATTAGGTGTATTATGGTAGCACCTAGGCACCCCAGTCAGAGACCTGGAGCCCATTGTGCCAAGCGCTGTACATTTTTATTGCTATTAGGTGTATTACGGTAGCACCTAGGTGCCCCAATTATGGGCCAGGACCCCATTGTGCCAGGCGCTGTACAAATACGGAACAAAAAGATTGTCCTGAGTATAGGACAGGTGACACCAGGTGGACACAGAGAGGCGGGAGATTGCTGTTAGATTTCCCAAGCTGCGGCTTTTCATGGGGGCTTTGGTCCCAGCTTGGCTTTCCCATCCACTGGGTTATTTCGAGCACGCAGCTGCCCCCTCTTCCCCCTCCCCCGGAACTGAGTTGTCGTCTTTGCAAACCCAGGCAGGCGGTGGCCAGCTCTGGAAATGGAGTCACTTCACTGGGGCGCGGAGCGTGTACAAGAAAGCCTTTGCCATGGCGAGCTAATCCCATGGGCACCGAAAGCACTGGCGCCGCCGGTGCCCGGCCCAAGCGAGCTGCATAGTAAATTTGTTCTCTCTCTGTCTCTCTCTTCTCTTCTCAGTCTCTGGACGGGTTTGTGTTTGCACTAAACCAAGAGGGGAAGTTTCTTTACATCTCCGAGACGGTGTCTATTTACCTCGGGCTCTCGCAGGTAGGAGCGATGCGAGCTGTGTACTAACATGAATAATGGATACACGCTGGAAATAAATTCCAATCAGGTGGCCAGACCGTGCGGCGGCTTGCAATGCATGAGCAACGTGACCTGGTGGGCTGCAGTGAGAATCACAAGGCGACGCTCTACCAGGTCCGGTGCATCAGTGGCTGGAAAGGTGCCTCCCATTTCACCGCTGAGCATCAGTGTTACGCCCAGCAATCCGGCTCCCGTTTTGGCCAGTGGCAAATCTCTCGTTAAGTTCAGTGAGAGCAAGATCCAGGCTGTGACTGTCTAATAGAAACAGACAGGCTCGAGGTGGTCTAGCGGTTAGAGCACAGGGCTAGTAGCCAGGACTCCCGGATTCTATTCCTGGGGTTGGGGTTAGAGCACAGGATTAGTGGCCAGGACTCCTGGGTTCTATTCCTGGGGCTGGTAGCTAGGACTACTGAGTTCTGTTCCTAGCTCTGAGAAGGGAGTGGAGTCTAGTGGTGGGGCAGGTGGTTGTGGAGGCAGAACTCTTCCGCTGACTTTCTCAGTGACTGTGGGCTGTTCTATGCCTCAGTTTCCCCATCTGTGAAATGGGGATAATGATACCGACCTCCTTTGAAACATGCTTTGAAGTCTGTAGCTGGAAAGTGAATTGTCTTGTATTGGGGGCTGGATGTGTTAATGGGCTCCTGCTGGTCAGAGCCAGGGGAGGCCTAGATGTAGAGGGGTTTGCTCCAGGGTGATCAGATGTCTCCAGTTCCCCCACCCTGCAGAGGGATCCTTGGGGCATGTAACCAGTCTGGGTATCTGATGGAAATACAGTGGGTCGGAAAATCAATTTTCTGCCCTGGGAGAAATGTTGAGGTTTCCGTTTATTTTTTTCCCATCCCACATCGGGAGGAAAAGCCAAAATTTAGAAATTTTTCGTGAAATGAAGTTCCTTCCCCCCCACCCGCAACTTTCATGTTGGGCCAATCAAAGCATTTCATTTTGATTTGACATATATATAAAAGAAAGCAAATTTTGAAATGACAAGTCAGTTTCTATAGGAAAAATCAAAACTTTTCATGGGCGTTTTTTTAATACGATTTTGAAAAATATTTCCGTTTTGTTGAAACAGCCCCCCCATGGGGCAGATTGGGGGCATGGCTGGAGTGCATTGCGCTGTGGCTCTTCTCTGCCCCCCCCCCCCAGGTCCCAGAGGGGGTGGATCGGGGGCGTGGCTGGAGTGCACTGCGCTTTGGCTATTCTCTGCCCCCCAGGCTCCATGGGGAGCAGAACATGAGTTAGAGCAGCCCTGAGGCTGCTCTAGGTGACACGGGGGGCCAGGCACAGAATATGGGGAGCACAAAGGGAGTTTAAAGCCACCTCCCCCTACCCTTGTCCCCAAGTGCAGAGATGGAATAACTCAGCATCAGGCCCAAAGCCTTTTGGCCAGGGATGGGTACAACCTACACTGTTTAGACCCGGCACAGGTTCAGGTCCAGACGTCCCCAGATCCATGGGTTTGGTTCAGCCCCCTCTCTGCATTCAGGGGTAAGGATCTTCCCCAAGCTCTGACCCTGGCCTAGCAGCCAGAAGCAGAACCCCCTTCCATCCCTGGCCAAACCTGATAATACTCACCCCGCCCTGGCACCTTGATCTGTCCCCTCTACGAACCCAATGGAGACACACCACACGATGCAAATCAGCTCTTGGAGGGCTTAGGGCTCATCCAGGACTCCCCCCGACCCGCCCGGGCCCTCCGCCACGCAGATGCCTTTTAGCACCAAGTCTCTTTGCACAAAAGAGGCAGGAGTTTCCCCCACCACGTCCCCAGCGGAGCCAGGACACGCATGGGAACAGCCTTGCCGCGGCTCCTTAGCAAACACCGGGGCTTTGTCTTAGCTGAGTTTCACCTGCACTAGAAAACCTTGGGGTCACCTCCCCTTCTCCTTGTCTGTCTCTTGGCCCTCGCAGCATGAATAATTAATAGCAGCAATTATCTCGGCAACAAATGAGGGCTCTCTTACACGTGTTGTGTTCCCGTATGACTGATGATTGTGTTAAAAGCTGGATTGACTACGTCTGGTGTGTGTGTGTGTGGGGGGGGGGTGTGGAGCGCCTGGACAAAGGGGCACTGAACTGAGCCACCTTTGTATAAATGCCCTGGTGAATTCTCAGTGATGGACTTCAAGTACCCACAACACACACACACAGCAGGGCTTATCCCTTCCAGCAGGGGGCAGCGCACGCGCACACACACACACACACAACACACACAGAGAGCAGGGCTCAGCCCTTCCAGCAGGGAGCAGCAGAGACAGGGACACACACACACACTGAAAATGCTTCAGATCTGTCGGTTACTTTGGTCTCTCTGGTTCCAGGTTGACCTAGAGGTAGGCTGTCCTGCACGGTAAGGGGGCAGGGGCTCAGATCTGGGTTCAGTTCCCCGCGCTGCCCCAGATATGTTGTGTGAACTCAGGCTGCTCAGTCAGCGTCAAGGGGACTTAATGTGGTGGAATTCCACGTGGTGCGGGGGGGGGGCCGCACTGGCTGGTGGAAGGGCCCTGCGCCCAGCCCCCTGGTGTAGGGTGTGGATCGGGGGCATGGCCGGAGCGCACTGAACTATTTTCTGCCCCCCAGGGCCCATTGGGGGTGGATCAGGAGCATGACTGGGGTGGGCTGTGCTGTGACTATTCTCTGTCTACCCTGAGCCATCAGGGCAGCCCAGCAAACGAGCCAGGACTCCTGGGTTCTCATCCCAGCTCTAGGAGCGGAAGTGGATTTAATGGTTTGACTGGGGGATTGGGGGGGAGCTGAGAGTCAAAACTCCTGGATTCTATCCCCAGTTCTGACCCCTCAGACACCCCTTCTGCGTGCCTCAGTTTCCTCTCCTGTAAAATGGGATAACTGGGCTGCTTGGCTGTGTGATTATACCCGTGATGCGCTTTGAGATCTTAACGGTGACATCTGACCATTAACCCCAACTGGAGCCGAGTATCTGGAAAGGCGACACCCCCCCGCCCCTGGTCCCCCAACCCACGCACAGCCCAAACACCTCAGCCCTGGTCCCAGACTGTCTCACGCTCCCTTCAGTAATGCAGCACGGAGTTCTGTAGCCCCCATTTTTCTTTCCCTTTCAGTTCGAATCGCTGTAGGGGAAACATGGAGTTGAAAGGCAGAGCCCGGGCTCAGAGCCCTGCGCTGAGCAAAGGAAAGGATCAATCCATCGATCGGGCCGGCTGCAGGCTCCCACCGCTGCCCCCTGGCACCTCCCCCTAGCTCTGTGCCTTTCCCATTGTTCTCTTGTTGTCAAGATGAAGAACAGAGAAACTTCAAAGACGTTCCTTCGGCTCCTTTCTTCTGCTTTGGAACAATAGATCCTGTCAGACAGAGCCAGTCAGACCAGTGTCCGGCCCGACTTATTGCATTCTGCTGGTCTCCGGAGAGTACATCCCTCCTGGCCTTAGCGCTCAGTCCCCAGCCGGGATGCAGCAAAACATAACTTGGTTCAGTGTCCGAGGGAGGACGGGATTGCAGCTGGGGAAACAGCCCCTGATGGGGAAACTGAGGCACAGGATGGAGCGATCACCCAAGGTCGCCCAGCGAACAAGAGATGGGGATAGAACCCAGGCGCCTTGTCTGTTAGTTCTCCCTCGTCTCTCACCATTACAGGTGCTGTGAGTCCTGGCTGCCAGGCCCTCCTGCTCTGCCTACTAGACAACAGTCCCCACCGTGACTTGGAAATAAAACCCAGGAAGCCTGACCCCCAGCCCCCTCTGCTTTCACCACTAGACACTCCCCCCAACCCCCGGAGTTGGGCACAGAACCCAGATCGCCCCGCCCTCTGCTCTAACCACTAGACCCCACTCCTGCCCCAGACTTGGGCACAGAACCCGCGTGGTCCTGACTCTCAGCCACCCCCCCTGCTCTAACCACTAGATTTCACTTCATCCCAGAGCTGGCAAGAGAACCCAGCTCCATCACTGGGTTATGCTGATGGCTCAGGGCAGGAAGAGGACGGTGGGGGCCGTGGCGAGCTGACCAGTTGCCTGGTGCTAGCGCTGCCTCGTTACCAGCTGCTAATTGCATTCGCTGCTCTCCCAGGATCGCTTTGCCATGGGAGAGGCCACGTGCAAGGGGACCGGGGGCTGTTCCCATCAGTGCTGGGATCCAGTGCATGGGGCGTGGGAGAAACGTGCCCCACAGATCCCCAAGTATATTCCCCCTCTGCTCTCTCTCCCGCACCTGGGCCCCTACTCAGCCACCAGGAGCTTTGCCCTGTCCATGACAGAGGGGCCTCCTCCCGGTCTCCCCTGGGATGCTCCTTCTCCAGGGGGGTGGGGGAAACAGGGGGCACCTGGGTTGGGGAGATCCACCGAACCTTTGTAGCTCCTGGCCGGGGTAAGGGAGACAGCATCTTGCAGCAGTGCCCCGTGCAGGGATAGGGCCTCCTCTCCCGGGTGAGCAGCTCCATCCACGTTCCCTGGCAGCTCCCGCTGGAGGTGAGTTTAGCGCAGCAGGCGCCTGTGTGCGGGGAAAGCCCCGGTGGTGGGATTCTGCCTCGGAAAGCAACCACCACCTGGACACTGGGCTCTTCGTCTCTTCTTGGCCTGGCTGTCACGCAGGTATTGCTGTTGCAGTCGCCATGTGGCTACATTACAGTGCTGGGTGAGCAATGCCTGTATAAACAGCTCCCACACCCCCCCCCAGAGGTGGCGGCATTTCACTGCTGGGTGAGCGATGCCCGTATAAACAGCTGCCACACCCCACCCCCGAGGTGGCTGCATTTCACTGCCGGGTGAGCGATGCCTGTATAAACGGCTGCCACACCCCACCCCCGAGGTGGCTGCATTTCACTGCTGGGCGAGCGATGCCTGTATAAACAGCTGCCCCCCCCCACCCCAGAGGTGGCTGCATTGCACTCATGGGCGAGCGATGCCTGTAGCAGCAGCTGCCACACCCCACCCCAGAAGTGGGTGATTTGATTCCAATGCCAGTCTGTCGGATGTTCTGGGTTCTTGGAATACAGTCTGCTTTAGAAATAGAAGAGATGACAAGGGAATTATACATGATGCTCTGGTGTATGTACCTTGCCTAATGGTTAGAGCAGGCATGAGGGAGACTGGGAGTCAGGACTCCTGGGTTCTGTGCCCATTCCAAGAAGGGGAGTGTGGCCCACTGGTTAGGGCAGCAGGACTCCTGGGCTCTCCTGTCTCTAAGAGGGAGTGTGGTGCAAAGGCTTGTTTAGGGGACTGGCAGTGAGGACACATAATTAGTTGTATTAAGATAGTGCCTAGAGGCCCCCGACTGAGCTCAGGGCTCCATTGTGATGGTACTGCACAGACCCCAGCTGAGACCAGCGCCCCCTTGTGCCGGGGGCTGCATGCGCGAGACAGTCCCTGCCCTGAAGAGCTCACAGTCCACAGGGTAGAAGGGGAAACTGAGGCACAGCGCAGGGAAGGGACTTGCCCCAGGTCACACAACAGGACTCCTGCATTCTGCCCCTGGTTCTGGGAAGAGAGTGGGGTCTGGTGATTAATGTAGGGGGCAGGAAGGCAGGACTCCGGGGATTTTCCACACCTGATTCTGCCACTGACTCACTGTGTAACCTTAGGTGCCTTCCTCACTCTGCCTCAGTTTCCCTATAAGTGAAAGAGGGTTAAGTGCTTTGAGAGCCTCTGGCCTATGCATGGAGGGCACCAAGGAACCTGGCTGGGGCATAGTTTAAGCTGCACGTCAGGGTTTCGTTGTGAGCTCCCCAGGGCCTCCGTGTCTGAGTCAGATCGCAGGCGCTTTTAATGCATCCCCCAGCAACCACTGCAGACCCGGAGCCAACCCCAGGCAAGGAGAAGGCAGCCTTTGATACCGCAGTCAGCGCTGATGGAGAGGACCTTGCCGCAGGCTTTGGGGGAAGGGGGGGGGGGGCCTCATGGTTCTGAGGCAAGGAATTGGATCGGGGCTGCTGGGCACCCCCCCTTCCTCCCCCATCTGGGGAGAATTTCAGCCACTCCCCCGACCTCATCCCAGCACTGTATTATCCAGCCTCATTCATGGAGGGGCATCTCCCATCCCTCCCCCAACACACACACTGTCCAGCTCCCCTTCCTTCCCTCCCATCTCCCCCCGAAAAGATCTCTGTCTTCAGCTTTCTTTCTTTCTTTCTTTCTTTCTTTCTTTCTTTCTTTCTTTCTTTCTTTCTTTCTTTCTTTCTTTTTCTTTCTTTCTTTCTTTCCCCTCCATGCCATGCCTCTTCTCACACATGCACCCCCCCTGTCCCCAGCTGGAAAGATAATCCCCTCCCCATCTGCCCTGCCCAGTGCCCAATCCCCTTTAGCTGGCAGAAGCCTCCGGGTTTGCGGTAGTCAGGCCTTGCGCGGCAGCCGTGCTGAGACCAGGCTGCCAGCTGGGGAGACAGCATGGGCTAGTGGCTAACACACAGGCCTGGGAGCCCTTGGCCGAGTCCCTGCGCCTCACCTCCCCTGAGCGTGAAAACGGGAGCAGGATGCTGCCTCTAGGCACGCCGCTCTCTAGGCTCCTCCGGGCACCTCCGATGAGTAACTCTGACCACGGCGATCTCTCTCCTGCCCTTCCCTGCAGGCACGAAGGCGGCGTGAGACTGAATTCCTCAAGCACTTTGAGGTCTTGGGGGCAAAACGGCAAAGGGGCCAGCTGCAACCATGGCCACTGGCTCCGGGTGCCCAGCCTTTGCCCTTCATAGACATTAATTAATCCTTGTGACCCCCCAGGGCAAGGTATTATCCTTCCCTATCTCGGGGTAAACTGAGGCACGCAGTGATGACGTGGCGTGCACCAGCTTCACTTCTCCAAATCAGTGGCAGAACCCAGTAATCCCAGCTCACAGTGACCTGCTGTAGCCACTAGAGCACACTCCCCTCCCAGAGCTGGGGCTAGAACCCAGGTGTCCGGCATCCCTCCTGAAACCACTAGACCTACTCTCCTCCCTGCATGGAGAATATTATGATTTTGTAGAACATGGTAGCGCCTAGAAGCCATGATTGTGGACTAAGACCCCCTTGTGCTAGGTGCGGTACTTTTTATTGCTATTAGGTATATTATGGTCGTGCCCAGAAGCCCCAGTCATAGACTATGACCCCCACTGTGCTAGGTGCTGTACATTTTAGTGCTATTCGGTGTTGTGGTAGCACTTGGGAGCCCCAGTCACGGGCTAAGACCCCCATTGCGCTAGGTGCGGTATGAACACAAAGGCAGCCCCTACCCCAGCCCATGAGTCCTGTTTCCCAGTCCTCCCCCCCCGTTCTATCCTACTAGGCCATGCTGCCTGTGGGCTCGGCTGCCCCCGCCCCGCCCCCCCCCCCGCCCACGTAGCACACTGTTCCCGAGGGCGGCGTCGGTCTCCTACGCAGCGTTGGTCCTTAGCCCATCTCCAGCCGCCACCTTGGCAGCCCGGCGCATGCTCCTTTCCGCTTTTAATGAGGCTCACCCCTCCGGAAAGCCCCCGAACCCTGGAGGTGAAGAAAAGAGCTTGGCATGATGATTTATTGATCCTCCCTCTTCATTATGTGGTGGGAAACGTTAACCCGAAGCGCTGACCTTCAGTATTCCAACGGGAGGCCGCTGCTCCCGGGCAGGCTGGCACGGTGATGAGGGCACTGCCCCTTCCTTTGCAGGCGGCGCGGAGGTCACTCCGGCTGACCTCGCTCTGGCTGGTGCCGTGTGCGTGTGTCTGGGGGGGGGCGGGGAGGGGGGCCTTTAGAACAGGCACTCCACCCCGAGGTTTATTGCATTAGCCAAGGCTCGGCCCTGTGTGATCAGTGAGAGCCAGGCCTGGTTGACAGGAGAGGGGGCAGGCAGCTGTGTCTCTGTGGGACCACAGAGGGATTGCTGCTTGGCATTCTCACCTCACAAGGGGGCACCTGGTCCATGCCCTGCTGGGCTTGGGCCCTCGCCAAGGGGGCACCCCTGTGGCTGTTGAGCAATCCACGCCTAGGCAACACGGGCCTGGAAGGGACCTCCTGGAGCATCGGGTCCAGTCCCTGCCATCGCAGGCCACCCCATCAGCTAACCAGCAGACCTGCCAAACCCACGGGAAAAAACGCAGACATTGGGCTTGTTTTTGGCTTAATTGGCTTGTGCGTTGCTTGTTGGCTAGTTTTTGGCTTGTAGCTTGTTGCTTGTTTTTTGATCGGCTCTCGGCACGCAGGGGCAAGGGGAGGGGAGAGAGTCAGGGGTTCACAGCGGGCCCACCACAGGCCCTGACTGCACGCCGGGGGGGATCTAGTCACAGAGTGTTGGGGTTCTTAGGGACTGGCTTGTTTTGAAATGGGATTAGCTTGATTTTTGGCTTATTGTGAAAGTCGGGGTGCTTATTTACCACGTGAAAGGTGGCAACTGTGCTAACTAGTTAGGTTATTTGCCCCCTCTCGGCGGGGTGGGGGGCTGTCTCTGAGTCAGATCGCTGGGGCTTTTAATCACATCCCTGGCAAGGCTTCCGGAGCACAGCCCAGGGGAGGAGAAGCCTGCCTGTGAGACAACAGCTGTTCTGATCGAGGGGACCTTGCCGGGGTTCACCCTCCTCCGTCGCCCCTGTGGCTGGATCCCATTATTGGTTATTCAGATGGTAGTAGCTCCTAGGAGCCCCAGTCAATGGACCAGGACCCCATGGTGCCAGGGGCTGTACAGACACAGAACAGAGACAATCTCCTGATCTCTCTCGTCTCTGGAAGGGCAGCACCGGGGCCTGGCTTAGAAAGGTGGGGAGGGGAGAAGCCAGGTGACTCGGCCAAGGGCTGGTTGGGTCTGTCAGCCGGCTTGGTGTTAGCCACATGGGGCATGAGTCCCGTGGGGGTGTGTGGTCCCAGGTGCTGGGATCCCGGAGGGGAACGGCCCCAGCTAGCTTCTCTCTCTCCCCAAACAGGGGAGCCCAGCTCTGACTCCTCCCACCCATCTCTGTTGTCTTCTAGGTGGAGCTGACGGGCAGCAGCGTCTTTGACTACATCCATCCCGGAGATCACCCTGAGGTCGCCGAGCAACTGGGGCTCAAGCCGCCTTTCGATGCTGTCGGCTCCCCGCCGGGGAGCCAGAAACCCCCAGGCCTCACCGGGGCCAGCTCGTCCTCCTCCTCCCTGAACGAGGCCTCTGAGCCCGGTAAAGCCGCTTCTCTTGCTTGGCCAGAAACAGCCTGTGGACCCATCCCCTACCCCCAACCCTCTGCCTCTGCCCCAGGGCTGCGACAAGAACCCAGCAGTCCCAAATGCCCAGTCCCCCCTGCTCTAACCACTAGACCCCACTCCCATCCCGCCAGGTATAGAACCCAGGAGTCCTGATTCTCAGTCCCCCCCTGCTCTAACCACTAGACCCCGCTCCCGTCCCACCAGGTATAGAACCCAGGAGTCCTGATGCTCAGTCCCCCCAGCTCTAACCACTAGACCCCACTCCCGTCCCGCCAGGTATAGAACCCAGGAGTCCTGATTCTCAGTCCCCCCCTGCTCTAACCACTAGACCCCACTCCTGTCCCAGAGCTGGGGGTGGAACCCAGAAGTCCTGACACCCTGCCCTCTCTGCTCTAACCACTGGACTCCCCACCCTCTCTCCCTTCGTCTCCCCCCTCTTCCTTTCTCCCTTCCCCAGTCTCTCTCTCCCCTTTCCTCTCCCTTCCTCCTTTCTTTTCCTCTTCTCTCTCGGTTCCCAACCCCTTTCCCCCTCCTTTCGTCCCCCGCCTCGCTCCCCGAGCCTTGCAATTCCCAGCCCTTTGTCACCTTCATGTGTGAGCTGCTTCCCCGGGGAGGGTAGGAGCCCAAACTCTGTGCTGGCTGGTTACTCACCTGGCCCCCGCCAGCCGCCTTCACCCAGGGGTTGTCGGTGTCCATCCCTCCCGCCCCACCCCGCACACCCACAACCACACCAGGGCCGTGTGGAGGAGCCGGCATCCAGGAGCCTGGTGGGTGGCGAGAAATGAAAGGGAATCTTCAGTCGCCTTCCATCTCATTTGATATCCGTCTGCTTGGCTTTTATCTGGGGAACCTTTAAAAGATTTATACGAAGCAGGAGCGTAAAAGAGAATGAGATATAAAGCTCAGCCCGGCGCACGCTCTGCCTCCCCAGACGGAAAGCAGACAGCGGCCCGTCCTCTGCATTGCTGGGGAGTGCAGATCGGCGCAGGTGTAGGGGGCAGACGTGTGTTCCTGGAGGGAGGGGATTCCACTGGGGATGGGTGCCAGTCTTAAGGGGGGGTGGAGTTGCAAGCCAGAGAGCTGAGGGGCACACGGTCTTAGCAAAACGGCTGCTCCCAAATTACAATAGATGGGCAGGTGTTTGCATACAGGGGTTGTGGCAGGGGCTGGCAGAACTGGGTTTCAAAGGGATCTGTTCCCAGAGGGTCGGATCTGTGCGGTTTGGGGGTTTGGGGGATTATTTCGAGATCGGGGAGATGATCCGATGGGGCCAGTTAAACCAAAGAGTCCCCAGCATAAGAGCCAGGAGGTGACCAAGGCTGGGGTCTGGGAGAGAGAGATGTAGCAGCTGAGTGGTGTACGCTGGGGGCTCTCCCCTTGTGGGGTGGATGACAGTCATCGGGATTGCTGGGGGCCAGGGGCAAGTGCCACACCGAGGTGGGGCACAAGGGAGCTTGGGATGAGCGGCTTGCAGGAGTGACGCCTGAGAGGCCGTGCAAGATGACCCAGCCCCCTGCCCCTGCTCCAGCAGGAAAACAGACTCCTCCCCCATCCCCACAGGAGNTGAGTGGTGTATGCTGGGGGCTCTCCCCTTGTGGGGTGGATGACAGTCATCGGGATTGCTGGGGGCCAGGGGCAAGTGCCACACCGAGGTGGGGCACAAGGGAGCTTGGGATGAGCGGGTTGCAGGAGTGACGCCTGAGAGGCCGTGCAAGATGACCCAGCCCCCTGCCCCTGCTCCAGCAGGAAAACAGACTCCTCCCCCATCCCCGCAGGAGGCCACCTGCTTTTTGAATCAGGGGCGGCCCGCCTCACGCCTACAGGGCCACCTCAGTTATTTGAGGGTCAGCCTCGCTCTGACAAAGGCCACGCCCCTCATGGTGATTAACCAGAGCCCCGGGTGGATGACTACGCCCCCTCGCGCTGTGTGGCGTGCCGGGTGCCTGAGCAATGACGCTGATCGCGCCGTGTCTCTCTCAGATCCCGCCGGCTCCCACGCCCCCCCCAAGCACGACGCCCTGGAACGATCCTTCTTTGTCCGTATGAAATCCACCCTGACCAAGAGAGGGCTGCACGTGAAGACTTCTGGCTACAAGGTAAAGGGGCCTGAGGGTGTGGTCTGCTGTGTGCAGTGGCCTTAAATCCCCAAACCCTTGTGTTAACAAGTGGGGACATACCACCTCCCCGTGTCTTCCCACTGAGGCTGATAGTGTGGGGGTGACCAGATCTACACCCTCCCTCCCGCCGAGCTCCTTGCTCCCAAAGACCTGATTGATCAATTTCAATGCAAATGCCAAAAGCCTCCCTCCTTCCCCACTAGCTGATCACCTCTACTGAGCCTGGGCCATTTTCTCCTGTTCAGACCTCCCCGCAGCCCCTGCCCCTGATGCTTCCTCCCAGCTGAGGCTGTGCTCTGCTGCCCACTGTCCAAGGTGTGACTGGTTAGTGCCAGCCTTTCCTTCTCTCCCCTTCCCTCCCCGTGGCCGGCAGCTCTGCAAGGGCCCCCAAGTTCAAAGGGATCCAGGAGTCCGTGGCAGCTGGATCAGCGCCAGCAGGAGGCACCGTGTGTCAAGAATCAGGGTCTGCAGCAGAGCCAGTCTCGAGGGCAGCTGGGCTGGAGTAGGTTGTCTGATTGGCTGACTCCTGCTCCAACCACTAGGCTTGCCAGCCCATATCCCACTCTCTGACCCCTTAGCTCCCTTTGACATGGCCCTGGCGTTAGGGGCCCAGACTCTCCGTCAGTGGTATGGCACAGGGATGCTGTCTCAGTGAATAAGTGTTCCCCGCCCATACACACCCCTCTCTCTTTCTCTCCGACTCCCCCACCCCCGCCACACACAGGTGATTCACGTTACTGGCCGTCTCCGCCCCCGCCTGCCGTCCTTCTCCCACGCCCATTCGGTCCTCAGCCGAGTCCTGGGGCTGGTGGCCCTGGCCCACACGCTGCCGCCGTCCACGCTCAGCGAGGTGCGCATCGAGTGCCACATGTTTGTGTTCCGGGTCAACATGGATCTGCAGATCGTGTACTGCGAGAGCAGGTGGGTCCAGGGGCAGACGGCTGGGTCCGGAGTGACTCGGTTGGTGTCAGTGGCGCTAGGGCCAGATTCTGCGCACAGCTACCCGGGAGTAAATCTGGAGGCATTGAAGTGATGTAAGAGATAAAATTGGCCTGTGCCTTTTATTTTGGCCTCAGGTTAATACCTGATACAGCCTCGTATTCTGGGATTCTTTCTCGCCCCACTACAAGGGATCCGTTCCGTTTCTGGGAGCCAGGGCCCCAACGGGTGTGAAGCCACCGTCGCCCCTTTGGCGTTGATGGGGCCAGATCCCCAGCTGGTGTGAATCGGCTGTCGCTCCATTAGAGTCAATGGGCCAGACCCCCCAGCTGCGCCAATTTACCCACACTCAGGATCTGGCCCCTACCATCCAATAGCATCCTGGTGCATGCCAGGTCGGCACCCCTTCCTAGCCAGGCTCTATGCTGGGACGGGGGACAGTGGCGTTCAGCTGGTCCCCTTTCCCATCGCTCTCTGCTTCTCCCTGCCTTTATAACTCTCCCTGCCTCTCCTCCACCCACAGGATCAGCGATTATATGGACTTATGCCCCTCGGAGCTGGTAGGGAAAAGCTGCTACCAGTTTATCCATGGCGAGGACGTGGAAGGAATCCGGCAGAGCCACCTGGACTGTAAGCATCCTAGTTACGGTCCCCTGCTCTGGTTTGCTCCAGCTCTTCCTCCCTCCGGGGTGAAGGGTCCATGCCAGGTTGGTGGGGACAGGAATATAAAGGGACGTTTCAGAACCCAGCGGGCAGGGCTCTCTGCTGGATTTCCTAGCTTGTACATTTCATCAACCAGAGGCAGGAAGTGCTGTGGGAGTGAGGCACTGGGCACCCAGGAGACCAGCCTTTGAGTCCCACATGTGCCACAGATCCCCTAGCATGCGTCATTTTAAAAAAAATCTCTGTGCCTCAGTTTCCCCCATCTGTACAATGAGGTTAATCATCCTTCCTTGGTCTGTTTCGACTGTCAGCTTTTCAGGGTGGGGACTGTCTCTCCCTGGGGGTGTGGGTCCAGCCCCTAGCACAACAAGATGCTACCGTGACACACAGCAAGTTGTGCCTGCGTGCTGGATGGCTCCGGGTTCCTAGTGCAAAGGAAAGTTGTGTCCTCATCCTCTCCTGGGATACTTGCTGAATTGTCTCTGCCAATGGATTCTCCTTCCCCCTCACCTCCTCTGCAGGAGACGCCCCTGCCCTCTATCTCTTTGTCATGTGCATCTTTTTATTCTGCTTGGGTAACGCTGCCTGCGCCGATCTGGGTCTTAAGCTGCTTCTCTCCAGTGTCAGGAGCAGCGCCAAAGACCAAGTTGCCTCTGTAGCTGCTTTTTGAACTCCGTCTGTGTCAGGTTTGCCTTGAGAGGGGTTCTGTTCCTGCCTCCCTGATTGTCCCTCCTGGGTGGGGTGCTCTCCCTGGCGAAGGGGCTGGCTGTGCTGCATGTGCTCTGTCCATAGCTGGATTTCCTCCAGGCGGGCGTGTGGCACTGTCTGTCCAGCAAGAGCTGCCATCCGACCTGTCCTTTCCCCAGCAGACCTGATGTGCCGAATCCCAGGCAAGTCTTGCTGAGCCCCAAGGTTCTTCGTAAACTGCAAATTGTCCCAATGGCTAATTACGCATTTAAAACTTGACACCTTATTTCCAGTCTGAACGTGTCTGGCTTCAACTTCCAGCAATTGGATCATGTTCGACCTTCCTCTGCTAGACTGCAGAGCCCACTTGTAAATATTTGTTCCCCAGGTAGATACTGATAGACTGGAATCAAGTCACCCCTTAACCTTCTCTTTGTTAAGTTAAATAGCTTGAGCTCCTTGAGTCTTATCGCTATAAGGCAGGTTTTAGAATCTTTTAATCATTCTCGTGGCTCTTCTCTGACCCCTCTCCAATTTATCAGCCTCCTTCTTGAATTGTGGGCACCAGAACCAGACACAGGATTCCAGCAGCGGACGCACCAGTGCCAAACACAGACATAAATAACCTCTCTGCTCCTATCTGAGATTCCCCTTTTTATACATCCCAGGTTCGCATTAGATCTTTTGGCCCCAGTGTCGCACTGTGAGCTCATGTTCAGCTGATTATCCAAATGTTTTTCAGAGCCCCTCCTTCCAAAGGCTAGAGTCCCCCATCCTGTAAGTACGGCCAACGGTCTTTGTTCCCAGATGTATCCATTGACATTTAGCCGTGTTAGAACGCATAGTGTTTGCTTGTGCCCCGTTTACCAATCGAGCCAGATCACTCTGTATCAGCGACTTGTCCTCTTCGTTATTTACCACTCCCCCAATTTTTGTGTCATTTCAGTGGTGATTTTCAGGTTTTCTTCCAGGTCACTGATAACAATGTGAAATAGTGTAGGGCCAAGAACTGATCCCTGTGGGACCTCACTGGAAAGACACCTGTTGGATGAGCTTTTCCTGTTTACAATTACATTTTGAGATCTATCAGTTAGCCAGTTTTTAATCCATGTAAATTAAACTGGGGTTGATAATTCCTTACCCAACGCTGATCTGGCTTTGGAGAAGTCCAAGCAGGCGCCCAGGAATGGGCTGTGGATCAGCAAGGGGGTGCAAGAGACCTAGGGGAATATCGCAACGCCTTTGTTGGGGATGGATTTGGTCTCTGTTGTGTGTATCGATGCACTAGAAGGCAATGGTTATGCCCCTGGGCAGGCAGGCTCATAGCAATCCTAACAAGCTAAGGAGTGTTGGGTTTGCTCAGTTCTTGGATGGGTGCCCTCCCGGGATCACTCAGGAGGCTACAGGGAATAGTGCTCATGGCGAGTTCGGGAGCACGCTGCTCCCAGCTGATGCTGACCTCAATGCCCCAGTGCGGTGCTGTAGGAAGTGGTTGATAACTTTAAGGAGCTCTGAGTCAGCACTGACCCCGTTGCCCCAATGCGGTGCTAGGGGGCGCTGTGCTGCAGGGGCTGCCATGAGTGACACAGCAGGGGGCACTCTCTCCTCTTGAGTCAGTGCTGACCCCAACATGGCGCTAGGCAGGGCCGGCGCAACCCATTAGGCGACCTAGGCGGTCGCCTAGCGCGCAAACATCTGAGGGGCGCCGGCGCCCCGGCCGTCCGTGGAAATTTGGGGCCGGGACCTTCCGCCGCCGCTGTTGGGGGCGGCATTTCAGGGGCGGGACCTTCAGCAGCCTAGGGCGCCGGAAATGCTGGCGCCGCTAGGGGGCAGGGAGCGGGTGCTCAGCAGGGGGCACTCTCCCTTTGCAGTCAGGGCTGGCCTTGCTGCTGGCATTGCTATCTTTCAAATCGGATCCTGACCCCTTGTGATCATTAAAGATCCTCTGAACATCCCTGTTAGAATCCGAGCATTTAACCCCTGCTTGTCCAGGCGAGATCCCAACCCTGGCGATTAAATCCCTGCTCCCTAAACCACTCCCCTCCAGTTTCAACTGGACGCAGGATTCTTTCTACACTTCCTGGCCTAAACTGCAAGGCAGATGTTCAAACAACTGCTGCATCCCACCCTAGAGAGGGAGCAGCTGGACTAGGGTCTTTATATGCAGAATGAAAGCTGCTTTGGATGAAAGGTGCAATCCGTTATTAATAATAACTAGTCCTTAACCTATCAAACCTTTGGGCCGGGCCCTGGTGTGTGCTATGGAGTCAGACAACTTCAAAAGCCAGAAGGGACCACTGTGAACATAGCAATGTCAGGCTAGAAGGGACCTTGAGACGTCATCACGTCCAGCCCCCTGCACTGAAGCAGGACTAAGTAAACTTAGACCAGCCCTGACCATCTGTTCTTAAAAATCTCCAACGAAGGGGAGTCCACAACCTCCCTTGGACGCCTGTTCCGGAGCTTAACTCCCCCCAGTTAGAAAGTTTGTCCTAATATCTCACCTCAATCTCCCTCGCTGCAGATTAAGCCCATTACGTCTTGTCCTACCCCCAGTGGACACGGAGAGCAAGTGATCGTCATCCTCTTTATAACAGCCCTTCACATATTTGGTCATCTACTCTGACCTCCTGACTAACACGGGCCATAGGAATGCCCTGAATTAATTCAGGTTTGAACTAGCGCAGATCTCTTATCAAAAAACATCCAGTCTTCACTGAACACTTGCCAGTGATGGGGAATCCACCACGGCCCTTGGTCAATTGCACCAATTACTCTCACTGTTAAAAACTGACACCTTATTTCCAGTCTGAATTTGTCCAGCGTCCACATCCAGCCATTGGATTGTGTTAGTCATTCCTCCGCTAGGCTGAAGAGCCCATGATCAAATATTTGTTCCCCGTATGGTTACTGATAAGCTGGGATCCAGTCGCCCTTTAACCTTCTCTTTGTTAAGCTAAACAGATTGAGCTCCTGGAGAATCTCACTATAAGGCAGGTTTTCCAATCCTTTGTATCATTCTCGTGACGCTTCTCTGACCCCTCTCCAGTTGATCAACATCCAGCTTGAATTGGGGACATCAGCACTAGAGAGAGATGAAAGGGGCCACAGAGACATCCGAGATGATGACAAGCTGGATAAACCATTAAGGAGCCGTGGCTGTGATAAGTGGGACTGTACCTTTCCTGGGATCTTGGGGGGGGGAAAGCCCCTTTCTTGGCTCTCTGTGCTCATGATAGAGGGGAAGGGGTGGGGCCTGGCAGCCTTCAGCTAACGAACTTCTTTTTCAATTAGTGTTGAAAAAAGGCCAGGTCATGACCCGATATTACCGCTGGCTGCAGAAGAACGGGGGCTTTGTGTGGATTCAGTCCTGTGCCACCATCTCGATCAATATCAAGAACCCCAGCGAGAAGAATATGGTCTGGGTCAATTACATCCTCAGGTGAGATAAAATGGCTGTGTTGTACCAAATCAGCAAGCTACCGAAGAGGGGCGTCGCTGTTCCACACGCTGTGGCAATAGGGATAGATTCGCAGACCCTCCTGCCCCAAAAGCTCAGGCAGTTCCACCCACTGAGCTCTGGGGCAATCCCCATTAACTGCTGACTTTGTAGGGTCTAGGACACACAGGTTCTGAGTTCATCCAGGAGAGGGCAATGCTGTGTGCACAGGCTGTCTAAGGATCCCAAAGCACTGTATGATGAACTAATGCAGGGGTAGGCAACCTATGGCACATGTGCCGAAGGCGGCACGCGAGCTGATTTTCAGTGGCACTCACACTGCCCAGGTCCTGGCCACCGGTCCGGGGGGCTCTGCATTTTAATTTAATTTTAAATGAAGCTTCTTAAACATTTTAAAAACCTTATTTACTTTACATACAACAATAGTTTAGTTCTATATTATAGACTTATAGAAAGAGACCTTCTAAAAACGTTAAAATGTATTACTGGCACGCGAAACCTTAAATCAGAGTGAATGAATGAAGACTTGGCACACCACTTCTGAAAGGTTGCCGACCCCTGAACTAATGTTTGGATTGTGGTAGCAGCCAATCAGGGTCAGTGCTGGGTTCCCTGTAAGCCGCGCAGGGCAGGAGAGATTTAAGTGCCACCCAGCTGATGACAGAGCAGCATGTGTTCAGGTGCCCCTCTCTCCACCTGCTGCTCCCTCCTGCAGCTGCTCCCAGGACCATCCTGCTGGCTGTGCGGGGCCGGGGGGGGGGGAGAGGGGGTGCTGATGTCAGGGTGTCCCCCTCCCCCCCAGCCCCTGTACCCCATCTCCGCAGAGCAGGGCAGAGGGGACACAGCTGGACTCAGGACTCGGAGCTGCTGCGGGGAAGGGTGAGTGGCTGAGTGCCTTTCTTAAAGAGACAGTGCACTGTTTCTGAGTTTTCCCCAACAGCCAGCTCACACAGTGTCTATCTGTCTCTCTGTGTTACACACACACACACACTCTCTCCCCCTGCCCATGTACCCCATCTCCGCATAGCAGAGGAGGGGAGACAACAGGGCTCAGGACAGAGCAGGAGAGCTTTCAGTGAGTGTCTTAAAGAGACAGCGCAGGGCATCTCAGAAACTTTCCCAGCAGCCAGCATACACGCGGTCTCCGTCTCTCTCTCTCTCACACACACACACACAGTCTGTATCACACTCTGTCACACACTGTCTCTCACACACACACACACGTCTCTGTTGCACACGCTCTGTCACACACACTGTCTCTGTCTCACACACACACAGTCTTTGTGTCATGCACACACACTATCTCTGTGTCTCACACACTGTCACGCATGCACACACACTGTCTGTGTCACACACACACTGTCTCTGTGTCACACTCACCTCCCACCACATACCTGTATTATTGTTGTTACTTCTTGGTACTTCCTGCAATGCACGTATATTCTCTGTAATTTTATTCTTTCAAAGTGTGTTATTTTAGTGTTTGGACTGGTCTGTGCATTTCATAATTTTTATTTCTCTTACACTTACATTTAATTCTTTGAGTAGTGAGTTCTAAAATGCCTAACCTGTCCTGGCTGGAGTAATTATCCCTATTTAACTTTTTAAAACTATATATTATGTCTAGGGTTTTTTGTTTCTACTGGTGGTGCACATCCACACACACCTCAGTGCACATCAAATTTATTCCGCACATGGATGGAAAAAATTAGAGGCAACATTGCTGGGTAAATGCATAGGAGGAGATGGTCCTTATAGGCAGTAAATGACCAATCCTCCCAATCCCCATGGAAAGCAGGGGCAGCATTTACTAGCTTCATTGTAAACTGAGGCATATAGTCGTGAGGTGACTTGCCCACGGTCAGACTGTGGCCGAGTTGGGAATAGAACCCAGGAGTTCTGCCCCACAGCCCCCCTCACTGCTCTAACCACACTCCCCTCACCCTTGCTCTAATCTCTAGAATATGCTCCCACCTCAAGCTGGGAACGGAACCCAGGAGTCCTGACGCCTAGTCTAGTGCGTTGCCCATCAGATCCAGCCAGGCTGGCTGATGGTTTTGTAAGTGTTTTAGTGACTAATACTTTTCATCGCAGCAGTTCCTGGTAGACAAGGAGCCAGCTCCGGCCTGTTTTAGCTGCACAGGCTATTAAATGCTGAGAGAATCAGCAAACCTGATTGAAAACCTCCTTTGCCCTTTACAATTTGTTGAGAAATATTTCTCTATAGCTACAGAGTGTGGAAGACACCCTGGGAAATGTGACCTGAGACCAGCAGGTAGCTGCCATTTCTATCTGTATTGTCCACCTCCCTGCTGGGGCTGCAGGGGGAAATCTGCATTGCCCACAGTCCTGCCCTGATAGACACACGCAGAGCTGTGCATCTCTGCTGGGCCCCACTCTCATGTATTCCAGGCCCCAGTTTGCCCAGGTATAGGAACAGAGGCCCTCAAAGGTGTTTCGGGGCCTAACACACATTGAAATCAAAGGAGTCGGGTGCCTAAATACAGTCGTCTGCAGTAGCACTTAGAATCCCCGCTTGAGGTCACATGGGGAAATGGAGGCACAGGGAGAGGAAATGACATGCGCAGTGCCACAACAAAGAAGGGCATAGAACCCTGGAGTCCTGACTCCCAGCTCCCTTCTGTTCTAACCACTAGACCTCACTCCTCTCCTTGAGTTGGGAACAGAACCCAGGAGTCCTGGCACCCAGCTGCCCTGCTCTGACCACTAGACCCCACTCCTCTCCCTGAGCTGGGAACAGAACCCAGGAGTCCTGGCGCCCAGCCTCCCTGCTCTAACCACTAGATACCACTCCCCTCCCTGAGTTGGGAACAGAATCCAGGAGTCCTGGTGCCCAGCCTCCCTGCTCTAACCACTAGACCCCACTCCTCTCCCTGAGTTGGGAACAGAACCCAGGAGTCCTGGCGCCCAGCCTCCCTGCTCTAACCACTAGATACCACTCCCCTCCCTGAGTTGGGAACAGAATCCAGGAGTCCTGGCGGCCAGCCTCCCTGTTCTAACCACTAGACACCACTCCCCTCCCTGAGTTGGGAACAGAATCCAGGAGTCCTGGCGCCCAGCCTCCCTGTTCTAACCACTAGATACCACTCCCCTCCCTGAGTTGGGAACAGAATCCAGGAGTCCTGGCGCCCAGCCTCCCTGCTCTGACCACTAGACCCCACTCCTCTCCCTGCATTGGCACTAGAATCCAGGAGTCCTGGCGCCCAGCCCCCTCTGCTCTAGACACTAGACCCCATTCTCCACTCAGAGCCCCTAACCTGTGCTGAGAGCTTCACAAACCCACAGTAAAAGATAGTGGGAGGGGGGAAAACAGAGGCAAGCCCCAGATCCTCAAAGGTATTTAGGGGGCCTAACTTCCACTGATTTCTGTGGGAGGATCCAGGATACCAAGTGACTTGTCCAGGCTCACCCCGCAGAGCTAGGCCTAGAATCTAGGTCTCCTGACATAGTACGTCTACAGAGCAGCTGGAAGAAGGCTAACGGCATTTTGGGCTGTATAAGTAGGGCATTGCCAGCAGATTGAGGGACATGATCATTCCCCTCTATTCGGCATTGGTGAGGCCTCACCTGGAGTACTGTGTCCAGTTTTGGGCCCCACACTACAAGAAGGATGTGGAAAAATTGGAAAGAGTCCAGCGGAGGGCAACAAAAATGATTAGGGGGCTGGAGCACATGAGTTATGAGGAGAGGCTGAGGGAACTGGGATTGTTTAGTCTGCAGAAGAGAAGAATGAGGGGGGATTTGATAGCTGCTTTCAACTACCTGAAAGGGGGTTCCAAAGAGGATGGATCTAGACTGNTCTCTAAGTCTATAATATATAACTAAACTATTGTTGTATGTAAAGTAAATAAGGTTTTTAAAATGTTTAAGAAGCTTCTTTTAAAATTAAATTAAAATGCAGAGTCCCCCGGACCGGTGGCCAGGACCTGGGCAGTGTGAGTGCCACTGAAAATCAGCTCGCGTGCCACCTTCGGCACCTGTGCCATAGGTTGCCTACCCCTGATCTAGACTGTTCTCAGTGGTAGTAGATGACAGAACAAGGAGTAATGGTCTCAAGTTGCAGTGAGGGAGGTTTAGGTTGGATATTAGGTAACACTATTTCTCTAGGAGGATGGTGAAGCACTGGAATGGGTTACCTAGGGAGGTGGTGGAATCTCCTTCCTTAGAGGTTTTTAAGGCCCGGCTTGACAAAGCCCTGGCTGGGATGATTCAGTTGGGAATTGGTCCTGCTTTGAGCAGGGGGTTGGACTAGATACCTCCTGAGGTCCCTTCCAACCCTGATATTCTATGATTCTATGATTCCCCGCACAGGTGGGCAGACACGAGCTAGCGCAGTACAAACAGCAGCGGAGCCAGAGCGGCTCGGGCAGTGGTGTGGGCCAGGCACCCACGTACAAGCCTGCTCGACTGCTAGCCCAAACCACGCTGCTATTTTTAGTGTGCTACCTTGATCAGCACTCCCAGCTGGAGTGTGGCTACACCCATAGTCTAGTGCCCTGGCTGCTGTGCCACCCAGGAGCGCCGCCAGCTTTTTTGCCGCCCTAGGCGGCGGAAGGTCCTGCCCCCAAAATGCCTCCCCCAACAGAGGCAGCGGAAGGTCCCGCCCCCGAAATACCGACGACGACTGGGGTGGCCGAAGATCCGGCCGCCGCGGTCGCCGCCCCCCAAATGTTAGTGCCCTAGGCGACCGCCTAGGTCGCCTAATGGGTTGCGCCGGCCCTGGTGCCACCTGGGCCTTTTCACCAGGCCCGAGCCATGGATCTGGCCCTAAATATCCCTTCATCGGTGGCCGCCCCTCAGGTTAGCTTGGTGTGCCGTTTCGCATCAGTTGCACAAGGAGGTTCTCCCTTCAGCTCCGAGAGGCACCCGGATGTGTCACCTGATGTTGAAGCCAGGGCCGGCTCCAGGCACCGGCAAAGGAAGCAGGTGCTTGGGGAGGCCAATGGAAAGGGGCGGCATGTCCGGGTCTTCGGCGGCACTTCGGCGGCGGGTCCCTCAGTCCCCATCGGAGCGAAGGGCCCGCCACCGAATTGCCACTGAAGAATGAAGTGGCGCGGTAGAGCTGCCGCCGAAGTGCTGCCAATCGCGGCTTTATCTTTTCTTTTTTCCCGCTTCGCCGCTTGGGCCGCCAAAAACGCTGGAGCCGGCCCTGGTTGAAGCTAGACAAATTCAGGCGAAAAATAAGGCATACGTTTTTAATGGTGAAAGCAATTAACCATCGGAACAACTCACCCAGGGTCGGGGGGGATTCTCCATCACGGACCATTTTTAAATCAAGACGGGCTGTTTTTCTAAAAGCTCTGCCCTAGGAATGGTATGGGGGCCGTTCTCTGGCCTCGGGTCAGACTAGATCAGTGGTTCTCAAACTTTTGTACTGGTGACCCCTTTCACATAGCAAGCTTCTGAGTGTGACCCACTTATCAATTAAACACTTTTTAATATATTTAACACCATTATAAACACTGGAGGCAAAGCGGGGTTTGGGGTGGAGGCTGACAGCTCACAACCTCCCCATGTAATAACCTCGTGACCCCCTGAGGGGTCCCGACCCCCAGTTTGAGAACCCCTGGACTAGATGATCACAATGGTCCCTTCTGGCTTTGGAGTCTATGAATTTTGGTCACTGGCCTCCTTAGCTTCAGAGAACAGCTCTGAGCAAACATCGCAGGGTGGGTATCGCACTGCAAAAAATCGCCACTTGTCTGGCGTGTCTCCCCCACCTGCACCATTAAAGCGACTCCAGAATTATACACTTTCTCTGGCGAGGAGAGGGGTTTTTTTTTTATATCTAAAATAAATTAATATATGAATGACTACAACAGATGGTTATTAATGGCTGTTTTTCCCCCCCCCCGCTAAAGCAAAAGGAGCTATTATTATGCTAATCCTGTAAGTAATTACAGATACCAGTGTATGATTTGTCAGGGTGATTAGTATTTTAGTTAATTAGTGCTGTAATTACAGAGACTAATTAACTTTCTCTCAGCCTTCCTGGAATGGAAACTTATTTACTTTCTTTTCGCTGGGAAGCAGCACACGATGAATGATGAGGCGAGGCAAGGGGGACCCTCCCCGTCCCACCCCAGACGGAGCCTAGTCAGCAGGTCACGGTCCTGTAGCTAGCCTCTCCCAGCCTCCCCAGTCATGCGCCCTGGCTGGGCTAGATTGGAAGGGTGGGGGAGACCAGCTAGTGGTTACTCTCTCTATTGTTATATGCGATGGGACTGTGATTTACAGAGCGGGTTTGGGGGACTCAGGACTCCTGGGTTCTTTGGCTTAACCCTGGGAGCACAGAGCAACCCAGTGATTAGTTCTCTTCCTATATATAGCAAGGAAGTGGCTAGTGGCTAGAGAAGGGGACCAGGACTCCTGGGTTCTCCTCTCAGCTGAGAGCGAGGGGAAGCCTAATGCTTAGAATAGCATGTGTCCTGTTTCACCTTCTGCAAGAGGATGGGGGGGGGGTCATCATGGCTACCTTGTAGGGCTGCTGGCTTAATTACTGTTAATAAAGTGCTTTGGGATCCTTGGATTCAAGTTGATACAGACGTGGAGGAGGGTGGGCCCCCTGGTGTAGCACAATCTACCTCAAGGGAGTTACACTGGCCAGAACCCATCCTGCCTCGCACTGTGCAGCAGTGACACTATGGGTGTTACACCAGGGGACAACTTGGCCCTGTGCTTTTCCCCTTCCTCCCCGCTCCGAGCTCTGGCAGAGCCGTTTGCAGGGGGACGGCTCATTTGAATCGGATCCAACTCTGCCCGTCCATAAACAATGAAACCCCAAAGCTGGCTGTTTTCTAAAAGAGAGAGCTTGCGATTTCCAATCTGTCCTTGTTTGTTCTTGGACAATAAGGCGATAGCCCTAGTGGAGTTGTTTTGCAGAGACCAGCCTGCAGGTGGCTGGCTGTGTCAGCTTGAAATCAAGTTTTCCTTCTTCGGTTCTTTTGTTAGGGGCTCAGTTGGTTTAATTTCATGGCCTCCCGGCAGGCTTAGCACTCTACCAAGGATCAGCACACACTGCTCTGTCTCCTTTGGGAGGCCCTTTCTAGGGTGGCTACACTGGGCCACAAGAAACCTGGATTAAATTCTCAGCTCCGTCACAAACTGCCTGTGACCTTGGGCAAGTTACTTAGGCCTGGTCCACACTAGGGGGGGGGATCGATCTAAGATACGCAACTTCAGCTACAAGAATAGCGTAGCTGAAGTCGACGTAATTTAGATCGAATTAAAAGTACTTACTTCGCGTCCTTGCGGCGCTGGATCGACGGCCGCGGCTCACCCGTCGACTTTGCTTCCTCCTTTCGCACTGCTGGAGTTCAGCAGCCGACGGGAGAGCGATCGGGGATCGATTTATCGCGTCTACGCTACACGCGATAAATCGATCCCCGATAATTCGATCGCTACCCGCCGATCCGGCGGGTAGTGTAGACGTAGCCTTAGACACCTAAATCCACCCTTTAGATGCGGCTGACATTTTCAAAAGTGGCACCTAAACCCATGGGCACCTAAATCTCCTGTCTGTACAGAGACACTCAGGGATGGTCTACACGAGACGATTAGATTGACTCAGCTACATCACTCAGGGATGTGAAAAATTCACACCCCTGAGAGACATGGTTAAGTCGACCTAAACCCCAATGCAGACAGCGCTAGATTGGCAAGGTGGATTTACTACAGATGTACCACTGTGCAGTTTCTAGTGTAGACATAGTTTCAGGAAAGTTTAGTCTGAATTCACTTTTAAAATGGATTAGTTTAACTGCACTAAACCCCTCTGTGGATGCTCTTATCCAGAATTAAAATTGACTTAATTCGATTTAGCTGAATTCACTTCCAAAGTCAAATAGAACCCAGGAGTCCTGACTCCCAGCCCCCCCTGCTCTAAGCACTAGACCCCACTCCATTCCCAGAGCTGAGGATAGAACCCAGGTGTCCTGAGTCCCAATCATCCCACCGTGCTCTAACCACTCGCCTTCCAGACCCTGAATTCAAACCCAGGAGTCTTGGCTCTTAGTTCCCTGCTCTAATCGCTAGCCCAGGGGTCGGCAACCTTTCAGAAGTGCTGTGCCGAGTCTTCATTTATTCACTCTAATTTAAGGTATCGCGTGCCAGTAATACATTTTAATGTTTTTAGAAGGTCTCTTTCTATAAGTCTATATAACTAAACTATTGTTGTACGTAAAGTAAATAAGGTTTTTAAAATGTTTAAGAAGCTTAATTTAAAATTAAATTAAAATGCAGAGTCCCCCGGACTGGTGGCCAGGACCCAGGCAGTGTGAGTGCCACTGAAAATCAGCTCACGTGCCACCTTCGGCACGCGTGCCATAGGTTGCCTACCCCTGCACTAGCCCATACTGCCTCCCACGGGACCTAAACTTGTGCTACAGAAATCCCATCAGTGGAGGGAACAACCTGATCTGTTGTTTCTCTGATTTACTTTTGCCAAACCCTTTTAGCAAACCCGAGTGTAAGAACACGGCCCTGGACATCTTCCAGCTGCCTGGGATTCCAGCCCGACAGACCGATGCCTCCGACGTGTCTGACTTGGAACCTGACTTCAAAGGTAAAAGCCCTGGCCAGATTGCTACTGAGCCAGCGACAGGATGTTCTGGTAGCACCTGCCTCATTCCGGGGACCATAGGTTACCAATGCCCTGATCAGTGGCTGCAGGCCTCCAGCTCACTGCTGACTGCGATGGGTATTTTAGCTTTGGCTTTGCCAATATATCCACTGTGAAGGAATTAACTCAGGGGAGTTCTCTGGCCTGCGTCACACAGCGAGGTCAGACTAGATGATCACAGTGGTCCCTTCAGGCCTTACAATCTATGAATGCCCCAGACTGGGAGTCCCAGCCCCATCTCTGTCGGTGAGCGGGGGGGCTCTTTCTTCTACGCCATTCCTAGCCCCATTGCGGCTCTGGGAGGTTCAGTGCTGCAGGGGGTGGGGGGCTATTCAGAAAGGAGTTCTCTCCCTTCTAAGTCATGACTCCAGAGGGCATCCCGCTGTGGTTCAGGGGGTGCTGTGTTATGGGAGATTTGGGCTTGCAGATAAGGGGTAAAAATGAAGCCCTGACTTCATGATCATTAAGGATCATTTTCATCAGCAACCTGAGGGCATTTCCTCAGCTGGCGTAAATCAGCCAAGCTCAGACTGCCGCAGAGCTCTAGTGATTCACATACGTTAACCCCCTGCGTCCTAGCCAAATTCCAGTTAGCTTCCCCTAATCCTTCTGCAATTTCAAATACACGCGGGGTTCATGTTCCCTTCCTTGCCTGTTCTATGGCTCTTAACAGGCTGCTGCATCCCACCCCAGAGGTAGCTGCATTTCAGGTAGGGGTAAAATACTTCCTCTCTCCTACCCATTGCGGGGGCAAGGATCATGGGGCTTTCTGACTGAATGCTTGTAAGGTGCTTTAAGATCCTCAGGGGAAGGATGCCACAGCAGGGCAAAGCATCATAAATTTCACTCCGGACACAGCCTCATCTTAATTAACGTCTCTTGGCATATGATAAATTATATCATAGGGTCATGCTCTGAGAGAGCATAGTGTGGCAGCCCCAAGAGCGGAGCCTTTGCTAGAGGGTCAGATCGTGTGTGTGTCGGGGGAGGCGGATTTCCAGGGATGGTAGAAACTTTGGATCTGCAGGTAAATTCCTGCCGCTCACAAACACTCGGTGCTAGCGTTCTTCTCTTGCCAGGCTCCCTTTGACAACCTCCCAGGTAGCAGCACGCACGACACAGGAGCATACTTCACCCCTCTCAACTGCTTCTCATTTGAGGATCTCAAAGCACTTTACAGGCATTAATTAATGCAACCTCCTGGGACATAAGGAACTATTGTCCCCATAGGAGAGAACAGAACCCAGGAGTCCTGGCTCCCACTTTCCCGTTCTAACCACCACTTCTCAGCCCCCACTACTATCTTTCAAATCTGACAGCGCCTTGGTAGGGCTCGCTGGAGCCCCCAGGCTCACAGGGCTAAAGCTGGGGGAAACATCAGGTTTGCCCTAGTCATAATGAATTCCATGCACCCTCCTCCTCATAGAATATCAGGGTTGGAAGGGATCTCAGGAGGTCATGTAGTCCAACCCCCTGCTCAAAGCAGGACCAATTCCCCTGCTGCACTGGAAGCCAGGTCAGTGTTTCGGACCCTATGTATGTACGGTCTGCCAGGGTCCTACGCGGTCATCACCACTCTCCCAGCGAACACCGAGGACCCCCCTCCGGCTGGCCTACTTGAAAGATACTCAACCCTTGCCTTTCACTCTCACCAGTTGCTAAAATCCTCCACTATTATTCTTAGGTGTATTACGGTAGCGCCTAGGAGCCCCAGTCAGAGACAAGGACCCCATTGTGCTAGTTGATTGCGATTAGGTGTATTATGGTAGCCCCAGTCACATGCCAGGGCCCCATTGTGGTAGGTGCTGTCCAAACACAGCCCTAAAGAGCTGATGGTCCCACTATAAGACAGGAGACACCAGATGGGGACAGATGTATAGGGGAGCACGGGGAACCAGTTGAGACCGTGTTAGTTGCTTCCTTAAAAGCTGACAGTAGTCACCCCCCAACCTAAACATCTCTCCACTCCAGCCCAGCCTCTCTCCCTCCCCATGTGTTACTGTAGTTACGTGAGTACGGAACCCTGTGCCTCTTACTTCAGCCAGTGACCTGCAAAGCCTGGTTCATATGCGAAATCCAGAGCAGGCAGAGCTGCAGTGACTGAGTGGAGGGTAGGCCCACAGCCTAGTGGCAGGGTGTGACTGTGCCAGAATACAGTATTAAATTGGTCGAAAGTTTCCCATCAAAACAGTTTTCAGATGAAAAATTGGGTTTTTGTGGAAACAAAATTTTTCACACGGAGGGTCTGCGTCCTGTGGAAAACTTAAATTTTGCATCGAAAAAACAAACTAGTTCATCCAAAACCAGAAGTATTTTGATTTGGATATGCTACCACAGAGCCTCATGGGAGTTGTAGTTTGGTTGTCTCGTGTCCCCATTCTCCTGTATGGGCTGGGATCCCTGGCCAGACCACATCTCCCATGATGCACCACAGCTAAGGACTCCCATGATGCACGACCTCCCTTCTGCAAGAGGCAAGACCCTGATGCATCGTGGGAGATGTCATCCAACAGAGAGCCTGGCCAATAGAGAATAGAAGCAGGAGGCACTCAAAGTACAACTCCCATGAGGCACTGTGGCCGTATTTCCAAATAGGTTTTTTTTTTCCCAGATGAAATTTTTTGGTATTCAAAGCTGATGGGGAAAAAATTAAATGCGCTTTAGAAAACGTAGACAAAATAATTTACTGTGTTGTTTTTAGGCTTGGCAGAATTCAAGTTTTATAATTTCAACACCTATTAAATTTTAAAAATGCTTAAAATAAATATTATCAATTTAAATTTTCAAATTTGCGAGAAACTTCGGGGTGTCAGACAACTATTTATTGACAGTAGACATTGAAATTCAAAACGTTAAAGCGTTATGTCTGTCAAAACCCATTGTCAAAATATGCTAAGTAGCCTTAAATCAAACTAATAAATTCTCTGGCAGCATTTTTCTTACTTTGCCTATCTGTACATTTCTATTAACATTGATGGAAATATTATTTCATCGGTTTGCATGTGAAAATGGTGAAATCAGCATTTACCGACAAAAAACGAATCCTTCCAAATCTAGTTGTTTTTAATTTTTAAAAAAATCCATGGAAAATACCCATTTTCTGACCAGCTCTACGTGTAGGGAAGAAACCAGCACTGGCCCGTGGTGAGGAATGGAGTAGATGGAACCCGAACAGCATTTCCCCATCTCCAATGCATTGCCCTAGAGATAGGATCCAAGTTTGGGTCCTTAACCAGCCCAGAGCATGAAGGAATCCTATTGCACTGAAGCTACAGACAACCCTGGAGACAGGCAGGTTGGGCTAGTGATTAACGCACGACCCTGTGCATTGGGTCGCCTGGGTTCTATTCCTGGTTAATAATATAATATAATATATGGAGATATACCTATCCCATAGAGCTGGAAGGGACCCCGAAGGGTCATTGAGTCCAGCCCCCTGCCTTCACTAGCAGGACCAATTTTGCCCCAGATCCCTAAGTGGCCCCCTCAAGGATTGAACTCACAACCCTGGGTTTAGCAGGCCAATGCTCAAACCACTGAGCTATCCCTTCCCCCCGGGTTCTGGTACAGTGTGACCTCAGCCCCTGCTCAGCATCTTGGTTTTTCCGTCTGTATAGCAGAGGTGGTGAGCACTGCAACGCTAGGAACCGGTGTTGTAATACTCGGATGGAGTACAATCTTATTAAGGGAGCTAATCTTTTCCTCTCCTCTTTGGCCATGAGGCTGGGAATCAGATCCATCCTGGCAGGAGGGACACAGTCTAAGAGGAAACATGACACGTTGACTTTGCATTGCCGGTTTGCCCTGAGGTTGTGATCATTAGCTGCCCTGCTGGTAGGAAGCCGCTATAAAGTGGGCTATAACTCCCATTAGGTGTCGCTCTGGAAAAATATTTTGTTAGATAAAATAAACCCATCGCCTGCTGGCAGAAAGCAGCTAGGTGGAGTTTAACTACTCCGTCCAGATCCCTTGCTGAGTAGGCTGCTCCTGAATCACTTTCTCTTCTTCCCTTCCAGAGAGCGACCATGGGCCAGAACACAAGCAGGGGAACCAGTTTCTGCCCAAAGCGGCTGGGGCCTTGGCCAAAGGTTACTCCCGAAGCAGCCCGGATGACGGGGCCCGTTGCTCCATGGCGGAGAACGATGCCAGCAGCCCGGAAACGAGCTACAAGGATGAGGAGGTGTCGGAAGGAGCTGGGACAAGCGATGCCGAGAGCAGGCGCAGGGGGCCCCGGAGCAAACGGATCAAGCTGGAGTTCCAGCCGGAGAGCCCCCCCCGGGAGGCCTCGCTCGTCAGCACCGAGGAGTCGGACAGCGGCAGCGAGGAGGAGCCTGATCTCCCACCCCAGCCAGTGGCGCTGGAGAGGAGGGTGAACGGGTACAATATGGCGGCAGGGCGGAACGCGGGGCCGAGCCGGCCCTGCACATCAGAGTTTGCCTCCGTCATCCAGACCCAGAGGAGCTACCCACCGAAAGCCAGCGCGGCGCTTAGCATTAAGACGGAGCAGAGCCAAGCTCCCAAGTACGACAAGGCCGCCCTGTGGACCTACCCCTCTGCCCGGGATGCCCTCCACGAGGGACCCCCCTACACTGTGAGCAAAGCACTTAGCCTGGAGAAGCCCATTCTGAGGCAAGCCACTTCCCACTTGTACGTCTCCATCCCGGACTCTGTCCTCACCCCTCCCGAGATGGACAGCAGCGGGGGCCTGGCCAAGGCCCCCTTCAGCACCTCTCCCCGGGCTATGCTGCCGGCCCCCTCAGCTGAAACGCTCTCCCCCCCGCTCTCGGGCTCACCGTGCGAGGAAAGGGCCACGTCGACGCCCTTCGCCCCCCTGGTCTATCCTGGCGAGATGGAGGCGCTCCAGCGGTTCCACGCGGGGAACGTGGTCCTCCCGCTGGTGCACCAGCTTGGCGGGCACCACGGCATCGCCAGCACCACAGGCTCCCAGAGCCTCTACACCACCAGCACTATCCGATACGCCCCGGCTGATGTGACCCTGGCTGTGCCAGGCAGTGTGCTGCCTGCCTCCCACGCAATCAACCTCATGGACATCGGCAGCGCGGAGTCCAAGACCTCCATGGAACTCATGTACCACCACATCCAGCGGCTCAACATGGTGGCGCCGTTCGGGAACTCAGCCAGCGCCACCGGTTTGGCGCAGATTTCGGGCGCCGCGGGGGGCGTTTTCACGGCCGCCGAATCCTTGTTCTCTACGCTGCCCTTCTCCGTGGCCAGCGGCGGCATCCACAGCCTGTCAGCCGCAGAGCGCAAAGAGGACTAAGCCAAGCAGCTGCCCTGAAGGCGTCTCGTTAGATACACCACCCTGAACTGACTCTGCACTGAGCTCTGCGCTGAAGTCCGTGCTCCTTTGAAACTCATCTCGGGGGCTCACGACTGCATGAGCTGCTGGATGTTTCAGCAGGGAAAAAAATCTTTATTCTGGAATCAATCCTTGTGTCTCATTCCCCTCCCCCACGACTAAATCACAGCACAAATCAGTATTCTGCTCCCTGCTTCATAGCTTTACCCTTCTGGGCCAGATGCTCCTGTTACGTTGGTGTAAATCCAAAGAGGGTCCATGAGTTACTCCAGATTTACACCAGAGAACAGAATCTGCACTTTTTAAAAATCAGCTACCATTTGTGGAAAAGCCAGAATCACAGCAAGCATCAGCTCACCCCCACCTTCCTGATTTATATCTTTAAAAGCAGGAGGAGCTTCCTTCCCCTCTTTGCCTTTTCTCCCATTAATGCATAATGGTGCATGGGAAGAAAGGACGCTTTGCACTCATGACGTGGCCTGATTTCCGTCAAAAAATGGAGCTAGGCTGATTTACAGCAGTAGAGGATCTGGCCCCTAGTACTTTTCCAGCTTCAAAATGCTGTATAAACAAAATGCTGTATAATCCTTACTGCCAGACACTTATTATGGAGCTGAACATCATCTCGATTGTTGAAGCTGGGGGCCAGATTCTGTTCCTCTTCTGTTATACGGGGGTAAAATCTGGAGTGATTCCATGGTAACTGAGAGCAGAACAGGGTTTGGGGAAGCCAGGACCCCGAGAGAGCAACGTAAATTGGAGCAAACAGATGCAGCTTCTTTGGAAATCTGTGGGGTAAATGCGGTGGGGAGGGCGTGAGTAGCAAAGTGAGTTGCTTATTCTGATCGGCGGGGAAGGCAAAATGAGGTGACTTACCCATAGCTGCTTTAATGTGTAAGACAATGTGCCCATCCCTCATCACCTCCTCTTTATCTTACCGCCTCCAGGTGGCTGCTTCTCTTACGCCTCCCAACCCCGTTGGCCTCTTCGGCTTGTAAGTTTCAGTCGTGTCCCAGCCACACATAGTTAGACTAATTGGCCACTTATGCCTGTTTTCTGACCCACCCGAGCAGTTTGGCCCAGCTCTCTGTAAGGGCTAACAATGCTTAAGTGCTTTTCCCTGCAGATTAACAACAAAATTAAGAGAGTGCTTTGCTCTTTGGGAGTGGGCGACAGGGGATGGATCACTTGGTGATTGCCTCTTCTGTTCATTCCCTCGGGGGCACCTGGCATTGGCTGCTGTGGGAAGACAGGATACTGGGCTAGATGGACCTTTGGTCTGACCCAGTACAGCCGTTCTTATGTTCTTTGGCCAGGCCTTCTGCTACCCCGCTCTGTGCCAGCAGCAAGCTTCCTTTTATTCCTCTCTAGGAGGAGCGGGGATTGGTAAAAAAAAAAAAAAAAAAAAGATTCTTCTCCCCCAACTCCACTGGGTGTTTTTCTCCTATTCAAGGAAGGATGAATGGAAGCTGGATACAAAGAAAAGGGTTTCCAGGTTGCTCTGGTGGCTTGGCTGGAGAGTTCCTGTTCTTCTCATTACCATCATCTTCACTGCAGGGCCTTTTTCCTAAGAGGGGGTGAGCCCTCTCCCCAGCTTCCAGTAGCTTCGGCACTTGGTCCTGAATCAAACACTAGCTGTGCTCAGCTGAAATCCAGCCCGCGCAGCCGCAAATTGCATTTGCTTTTAAGCTAGAGCAAGAGCATTTGCACTCACCTGTCTCTCAAGTGTTGCTTAAGATACTCGATAAGCGCTTAAGTGGTCATTTGACCAGAGTGTGTAAGAACTACGGTCATCTGTGGTTAGGGCTTCCACCCACAGTCCAGTCCCCCTGATTCCTCTATTTATTTATCCAAAGGGGAACAACTTCAAGAGGAGAATCTGAGAGCCCGACATCAGAATATCTCATTGGTTAGGGCACACCTGAAAGGTGGGAGACCCCTGTTCACATCCTCTCTCACCATCTGGTCTCCCACACCCCCGGTGAGTGCTCTGACCACTGAGTTAAAAGCTATAAAGTGGGCAGCATCACCTTCTTCTCTGGCCAGATTGGAATAGGACCCAAGCAGGTAGGTGTGCTCGGAGCATGCCCACAGGCTCAGGACTTGCAAGCAAACGCCTATCTTCCTCAGGTGTGTAGATCATGCTGGGGCCTGGGCATGAGATAGACATCCAGATGCCTTGAATGAGGCATTGTGCATATGCCCAGAGGCAGACACTTGGGTACCCAGGGAACATTTAGGCACCAAGTTTAGGCAACTACACAGTTATGCCAAGCAAGGGGGGTTGTGGATTGGGATGGTGCCCGAATCAGAGATTTAGATGCCTAAATACCTTTGTAGATCTGGGCTGTAGTTCAGCAGTCATTGGAGGCTACGCTGATTTACTGTAGTCCCTTATTCCTTGAAGTGTATTTAGAGCTGTGGGAGTGACAGCCCTGCCAACTGAAGTCTAATCCTGAGCAGAGGCGGTACAGCAGAGACCGCGTCGGGTCCCTATTTCTCACATTGTCCCCTGCCACGGTGCCTCACCCCTGCCCTGTTAAATCCACCCACTAGGGATGAGGACAAGTTCCATTTCTGTGGTCTGTTCAATCCATGGCTTTTGCACTGAGATTGCCAAGAGGGGGAATTGCAGTGGGGCCCAACTAGGAACTAAATTAAGATCAACTCATTTCCCAGATCACCGCACACCAGTGAGCATTGTTCATGGTCACGCTGGGCTGGATTTGAACCAGTGACTGGTTTGACAGGCTGGCATTGTACTACGGAGCTTCTTCCAAGCAATCCACCCCCTCCCCATGCAAACACAGCACTTCAACTGAATGATCCAACAAAAATAAGCCCTCGGGGTGGTGCCAGAGCCACCTCTGAACCCCTTCCGTCCCGCAAGCTAGGAGAACAAAAGGATGCAAAGAGACAACTCCATTGGCTGCACTTAAAAAGGTAAACCGATGTCATGACTTTTAGCACTTATTAAAAAAATAAAGAGAGATTTGTATAATTCTGTTAAACAAAACCCACCCCCAAACAGTAGCGCTTGTATGCCATGTTCTTTTTCTGTAACTTTTGCTGAAAGATCTGTGTGTTTTTTTAATTTTTCCATTCCCATTCGTCCGATGAAGGTAGCTTCCATCGTTGACTGGGTGTTGTCATTGCGGCTGCTTTCTGCAGTCCAGGATTTCAATGAAAATAAAGTTAAAAAAATAAAAAATAAATAAATAAATAAACAAACAATCAACTTGTTTCTCCCCTTTTGGTTTAATGAAAAGAAACCATGAAACGAATGAAATGCCACGGAACAGCAGCAGAACGTGTCAGGTGAGCAGTATGAACAGCACCCAGCAAGACACAGGGCTTAGAGGGGATGGAAACCCATTGTGAACAACCAAGGATTTGATTGTCAAAGGTGCTGGCACCCACAATTGTTGCCAGTTCCAATGGGAGCTGTGGGTGCATGGCACCTCTGAAAATCAGGCCATTTCCTTGCAAACATGCCTTAAATTGAGGAGTGGGTTTCGGTTTGGTATCAGGGAATTCAGACACACATCGACCCCTGCCTCTATAGCAGAGGCCCAGAAGCTGTCAGTCAACAGCCCACTATCTGTGAAGAAGCACCCACTGTATTTTCAATGATGACTGGATCGGATGGGTATTTGCTAGCAAATGTAAAGAATGGAAGTGATTTTCACGACAGCAAAACTCACTTTGTCAAACTTTCCAAAGCTGTGCTTCAGAATACCTGAAAAGGTTTCAGACTGACAGGAATTGGGCACATGGATGGTCCCTACTTCAATCCCTCTCACAGGAAATGCAGCTGGACAGTGCATAAAAACAAGACCTTCAGAAATATAGCCCTGGACTCAACAGCGCTTCTGAGGTAAGTTATAAAAGCCCTCTCACATCTTTGGGTCCGGGGAAGAGAGCAGCAGAACCGTCTACTGCTCTTTGCATTTCCTGTTCCGTTCTTGCTCCATCTCTTACTGCTTACACTCTCCTTTGTCATTCGATTTCATGCATACATGGCATTTAAAGAAATAAAATAATTATTAGTTATGTTTCACATTCAATCATCTGCTTAGAAGCTTTCATATTCAACAGCAGTTTTCTTCTGTAGATCTGGGTAAGTATTCTCCCTTTCAGATGACGAAACTGACTTGGCCACAGACCCAGACAGGGTCAGAGCAGGGGATAAAACCCAGGAATACCAAAACAAGCCCATCTTTTACACTTAGCACTAGGCTACACTCCTTCCCAGAGCTGAAAACATAACCAAGGATTCTTGACTTAATCCCTTGCTCTAATCACTAGACCATGCTTCATGAATAATCACCATCCGACATTGCTTCATCTTGCTCAAGTACATCAGTGTAGGCAAGAGTTGCAGTCAAACTCAATGGGAGAAGAAGAGATTTTACATGATAAGTTAGAGTAAACTTCTACAAACTTTATTGTGCCAGCTGCTGCATCCGTCATGGAAAGCAGCTATCAGAGGGTAGGCTGGTCGTGAAAGATTCATGTAGAAATTGCTTCAAAATAATGAGGACTGGCAGCATTTGCAAATCCCAGGGTAGTTCTAGGGCTCATCTAATCTCTTGGGCATCGTTCCTCTTGGGTATTTCAAAACTTGCTAGTCAAATGAGCTGAGCAGCAGATACCATAGGGAAATAGGACAGAGTTTATAAACTGGAGAAAAAAGTTTTCACAACAGCTATTAGTGAAATGTGCCAGACTGACAGTCCTATATGATTTATTCACAAAACACACAACATGCCTGCATGGTGCTTTAACAGACAAGTCCCTGCCTCAAAAAGTTTACAGTATAATTTAAACAGGTGGACAACTAATAAGGAAAAAAGGCAGACGCCTCAGAAAGGGAAGAGAGCTAATCGTCATTAGAAAGACCAGGCAAAAGCAGCAGGTCAGATGGAGATATCAGCAAGACAGTGAAACCCTCAGGAGAGATGCTACAGCAGTGCAAAGCAGATTAAGTACACCGCAGAGGCTGCAGCAGGGGAAAATGGTCCAGGTATGTTTTGCATTAGTTACAAAAACTGCGATTAACGCATTCCATCTGCTCAATTCCTCACCTTCCGGAAGCCCGTAATGCCAAATGCTCTGAAGGTCATTTACATCAATTGCTAATGCATGGAGCGGAGTCATTTCCAGTGCACAACCCTTGGGAACATTGCCTTTGTGAACTATGCGTTGCCCAGAGAGGCTTTAAATCAATGGGTTGCCGCCTCTGGTTTGAAAAATAGCCAACGTGTCTTTATCACCTGGCTTTCACAAGCGTCATTTCCTGGAGGCCGAAAGACGGGGCCAAATTCTGCTCTATCAAACTAGTGTAAAGCTGGAATAATTCCATAAGGTCCTCTTAGTATTTACTCCGCATACATGAGGTGCTAGGATACCAACTGCAAGTCTTTCTAATTCAGAGAGAGACTAATATTGTCCTCCATTATTCCTACAAAGGAGGAGGATTTTGTTGGAGGGATGTCAGGAGACTATAAAAACCCTCACACCTAATTATTTGCACAGCCTTTGCATCTTTCGGCTGGGGTTTTAGCAGCTTTTACAAAGTGCTCTATCCCTAGTGTTGTGTTGGGAAAATACTTGCATTGCAGTGCCTGGAGATTCTGACCCTAAAGCCAACATAACCAGCCCCCTGGGAGATCCTCCCAGCATAGATGCATCCAATAGGGCAGAACTGGTACAGAGGTTCCTACACCACACCCCGCTGGTGTAGAAGGCATGGCCAAGATTTCTCTATCTGATGTTTTGCTAGCACATCAGCACTTTGGAGCTGCGGACAGCCAGCGTAACTCAGAATGCCAGTATAAGTTACATCTGGCACACAGACAGCCCATGGGGCAAGGAAGTATAAAGTGTGTTCTCCACAATCAAGGATCCAGGCCCTTGATTTTAATTCCTGCCTTGCAGGATGGATCAAGCCTCCAGGTCACAACATCGTGAAGTTTCATATGAACAACGTGGCAAATGATTGTTCAGACCAGTGAGAACAAACCATTGGAAGAAATGGAAGTAACAATGTTTGGGGGAAGGGAATAGATGCAGTCACAACTGGGTGAGGTTTCTAATTGGTTGCATCACATTTCCCTCCCTTTATTTGCACTGATAGGTGGCCTTACTTCTAGCTATCCACAAGGTCATTTCCACCCACATGTACCCATCCTTGTGTGGAGGGCTGCAAACACTGCCGCCTCCAGGGCACTGCCAAACTTTCAAAAACCATGAGTCACAATGTCAACTTGCCAGGAGCCAAAAGGGGAGCATCTAAACTGTACTAAGGCCTGGTCTACACTGGGGGGGAAATCGATCTAAGTTACGCAACTTCAGCTACGTGAATAACGTAGCTGAAGTCGACGTACTTAGACCTACTCACCGCGGTGTCTCCACTGCGGTGAGTCGACTGCTGCCGCTCCCCCGTCGACTCCACCTGCGCCTCTCGCGGCGATGGAGTACAGGAGTTGACGGCAGAGTGCTCAGGGGTCGATTTATCGTGTCTAGACGCGATAAATCGACCCCCGCTGGATCAATCGCTGCCCGCCGATCCGGTGGGTAGTGTAGACATACCCTAAGTAAACAGTTTTATAGATCAAAAATAAATACTTTGCCTATCCTTAACTCCTCCCACTGGAGGATCTCAAATACGCTCTACAAACCTTATACCCCAGCAGTAGGCAATTATATTCCATTTTAGAGATAACTAAACTGAGGCAAAGAGCAATAAGTGACCTGAGCAAAGCAGCAGCAAGGGTAGGACTGGAACCATTCTCTCCTAACTCCCAGTCTTATGCTTCCGGGATAGGTGCTTGTGGAGCTCAACAGCAATTTAAAAAAAAGCTACAACTATTAATCTCTCGAGGCAATAGCAGAGAAAGGGCAGCACGCATGAGGGCCTGATCCTGTAGCCCTTATGGAAACAAGACTCATGGAAATCAATGGAAGTTTAACCTGCATAACAATGTCAACAGGCCCTTTCTGCAAGTGGATATGGGGAGGGTGAGAAAGCAGAGTAGTCCCAGAGTGTACATTTAATTCAGACACAGGAAGAGAGCAGTTTTGTTTTGTTTTGATGTTTTTAATACAAACATTAACTGATCCGGATGTAAAATGGGCTCAAGAGGCATTGTGAGTAACCTCAATGTGATGTGCTAACTTTACAACGTACGCCGGGGCAGCAGGATCGAGCTCCGTGGGATACTGTTGCGATTCAACATTTCTAGGGAGCATCAGCTGAATTTGGCTTAAAATTTCCAGCTTCTGCATACCTGGCAGAACAGGCATGGGATGTATGTGGGAGACGGGAGCACAGGATCTCAATGAACAGCCAGCTCTTTAAAAGCATCAGAGATCCATTCTGACAGCAACGCAAGCTCCCAGCTGGGAAGCCGTCCCACCAATCCATTTGCTACCACAGCAGGGTCTCCTGTAGCTATATTTCTGTTCGATGATCCAATTTTTCTAATGCTAATTCCCACTGCCAATCTGGAAAATGTTAAATAAATATAAAGCAGCCAACACAGTGTCTTATTTACAATAAAGCTGCCCTTTCTTCGTGCCCTTGGACACTGTGGGCAGGACATCCCGTGGGCACTGTATCTATTGCATTAAAACTCAGTCCACTGAGCGTGCTGGAGAACATTCTAAATGACCATCATGAAAGCAGCAAAATTCCCCAGGACCTTGGTCTCTACTCGTCCGACTTCCCTTCATCCTTTTTTGTGTCCTGGCATTCATCACTACTGTCCTCCTGTATGATCTCAACCTCAAGGCGACCGATGTAGAGGGAGATGGCACACAGCCAGAACAGCGCCACCGTTGTGACCACCATGCTGTTCAGCAGGGCCGTGGAGAAAGCAAGCATCATGGTGCGGCGGAGGAGGAAGAGGCTGACAAGGTAGGAGGCGCTGCCGTAAGAGACGCAAATCCCGCCGAGAATGAAGAAACCTAGAGTAGAAACAGAGAATGAAATCCATCCATGCATCTGGAGCAGAGCTTGGTAAACCATCCATCTATGGGAAATATCTGAGCAGCTCAGTCTTTAATGTATTTATTCTCCTAACACCCCTGTGAAGTAGGGAAGTGCTAAGATCCCCATCTGCACGATAGGGTAAGGAGCACAGGGAGAATAAGTGACATGGCCAAGGTCATACAGGAAGTCTGTGGCAGAACAGGGAATTGCACTCGGGTCTCCCAAGTCCTAGCCTAGTGCCCTAACTTCTAGGCCATTCTGTCTCTATAATGGACTCAGGGCCATGCTAGTTACAACAGGCACTGTGCAGGACCGTTGCTGGCAGGGTTTCCCTGGCTAGCGTAGACATGGATTGACTGTCTTATAAAATTGTTCCAAACTCCCTAGGGGGTTGTCTTAATAAATCCCCATTCACACAAGTCAAGTAAGATGTGCTAGAACACTGCAGGCAACAACTGTATTAAACACAATTCTGCCAGTGCAGGTGATGCCAGAAAGTCTTCCCTATGATTTCTCCACTTTGAGTTAGGGTTTAAGGAAAACAGCCTTGTACATGTTGTTCTGAAGAGTTGTTTCTTGGGGGGTAGGAAGGATGGTTAAAGCACATGACTGGGCCCCAGGATTCATGGGTTTTCTTCCCAACTCTGCCACAGAGTTCCTCTGTGTTAGCCCCAAGCTGCAACGGTTGAGTTGCAAACACTGCAAGAAATCAAAATCCCAAATGGCTTTCATTGTAATCAAACAGACCAGGACAATTTTTAAAAACAGAACAAGAGATAAAAGTTGGCCTGAACCTCCTGTCTTAAAAGTCAAGAACTCTTCAACTGGATACAGCTCAACCATAAACGCACAACTCTTCATAACATGTGAGGCAACTTACAAATACAATTCTTCTCTCTTCAGTTTTGAAGAACCACTGCACCACACTGTGGTGAGCTTTAAAATAACCATACTCAACCAAAATTCCTTGCGACAGTCACGTATTTCTCTTGCATTTCCTCTCCCTCCCCTGTAGTCTGTGTGCAGAAGAAAGCAGCGAGAGTCGTCCTCCTAGCTGATTCATCTATATCATCACATTACTTTCTTCGTAGGGAATTAGGAAGCTAAGTACTAGCATGTGGCATCAGTGAACAAATGAAGCAAGACGAGATTAGAGGATCGGCACAAATACTTTGCAGTTGTATAGCACCTTTCAAAGGATCTCAAGTGCTCTATGAAAACACATATTAGGTCTCTCAATCCTCAGGGGAGGAGACTGTATTATCCCCATTTTAAAGATAGGCAAGCAGGCAAAGAGAAGGGAAGTGACCTACCCAAGAGCTCATTCAGCAAGTCTACAGCAGAACCAAGAACAGATTTCAAAAAAAGAGGCCTGACACCTGCCATACAAAGTAGGCAGTTCTGAGCTTGCACCATGCTTCAGGATCCTCAAATCACAGTGCTAGGTAAGGTCACCGTGTCATTGACAAAGGGCTTTGAGTCAAAAGGTCATCACTAGTTTTTGTTGTGATCCTAGTGTGTATGTTTTACACACTGACAGCAGCCCCACCCTTCCAGCACACATGGCTAACAACACTGCATCTTGTCACGCTGTCACATGCCTCTGACAAATCTTTGGCACAAGTCCCATAAAGCTGGTGAAATGAGACAACTTTAATTTCCCCAGATGGGAGGCCTTTCGTGCAATATAACTGCCTCACAAGAGAAAAACCATTTCTGTAAATGGGTAGATGGATGACCTCTGATATAAAGATCAAATCTGGTATTTTTCCTCCAATGAGTGCACCAGACTTCAAGATTCTAGCCCAACGGGAACAAGGAAGTTACTTTCACACAGTCACCCTATTTCAGACATCTGTATTACACATTCATCCACCCCCCCACCCCCCAATTTTACATCACCCTAAATCTCATCTGAGGGCAGCTCTCTCTCCTTTTCTAAGGTCTAGGGTCCAGCACATTTATACACATTACAATTCATATCTTTCCAGGACATAAAGGTCAGTTTGCTGCCATTTTTAGCATATCTGCTAGTGGCTTCCTCATTTTATAACAGCTTTCGTGGAGCACAGAGAAAACACACACAGAAATTGCATAACCCAAGAGTTCAAACTCAGTAACTCCCAACTGTTGCAGCCTGTATGTATGATCCATACCTACCACATCTTTTCAATGGCTCTCTCAAAGTGTATTACAATGAGGTATTATCACCATTTTACAGACTGCGAAATTAAGTGATAGCGGGGTTAGGTGAATTGTTCAAGGTTATTACCCAGGGATTCATGGGTTAAGCTGGACATTGAATCCATGCATGACTCTCAGATCTGTATGTGTTCTATAATCACTATTCGAAGGCCTTTTACAGACCATTTCATTGCTACAGCACTGGAGCCGTCAGGGTCTAGCATGTAAATATGCATTACAGCAATTAGGGGGGAGGGATAGCTCAGTGGTTTGAGCATTGGCCTGCTAAACCCAGGGTTGTGAGTTCAATCCTTGAGAGGGCCACTTCGGGATCTGGGGCAAAAATTGGTCCTGCTAGTGAAGGCAGGGGGCTGGACTCGATGACCCTTGGGGGTCCCTTCCAGCTCTATGAGATATAATATAATATATGGAGATATACCTATTTATTTCAAGATGCCTATTAACTTCTTCGTATAGACTATTATAATCATATAAGCCATTATAGTCTATTGGCTAAAGATCTATCCAGACAATACATTTGTAGGAGCTTTATAAAAAATGATTAATAGATTCTAAGGCCAGAAGGGACCACTGGGCATCTATCTAGTCTGACCTGTGCTATGCAGGTGGTTATAAACCTTCCCTGATCTTACAGGTATAGAAAATAGCTGCTATAGCCATGTGGTTCAAAGTGTTTTATGAAATCCACTCATTCTGTACACACTGGACTGGGTTGCTTCACCCATAATTGACAAGTGGCCACCTCTGGGCTTAGCAATTGTTTGACAGGGCATAAGTGAACTGACCTTAGTTACAAAAATCAACATTTCAGTGGTGGGTTAACTAACCTGGTGACAATAATACTTTTCATTGATGCAGCGTCCAGTTCAAATCTCCCCCTTGCTCGTCTATAGCGTGCGTTACTTACCATAAGCTGCCTCTCGTCCCATGTCGCTCTGAACATAAGAAATTACTCCGACGCCGGTTGCCAGCAAGCCATTGCGAAACCAGGACAGGAAACCTGAGTAGAGAACAGGAGAAAGCTAGAGTTTCCTCTTCTTCAGCCATTTGTTATTTCGTTTATACTGCTACCTGTTGTGGTAGAGAGGATACGAGGAACCATTATGTCTGGGAAGCAAATTCTTTAAAAGGTTAACTGTCACAGCCTTGGGTTTTTGTCTATAGCATGTTCACCCCCTTTCAACTGCAGGACTCCACAGCATCCAACCTCCACATGGTCCTGTAGTGTCTCAAACCTCTGTCACGCCCATAGGAAACTCCAGAAAAATGTCTTTGAAAGACAATCTACCAGACCTAGGTGAGAAGGACAACTGTGATTATTGCTCATCTTTAACACAGGTTAAAATCTCCCTTGGGTCTCTAGTTCTGGCTTCATCCCATTAAAACCCACTTTCCCCTTTCAGTCTATCACCCTATCAAGTTAACAGGTAGCTGCATCATCTTGGGTTGCGATGTTTAAGTAGGGCTTAGTTGGACAGCATTCAGGTGTGACGTTTCCAAACCCATGTGCTGCAGGACGCACCAATGATTCAGTGAGGGGGTAGCTCTTCCTTTCAAATCAGTACTGCTCAAAATGCCACAGCATGGTGTAAGGGAAAACCGTACAATAGGATAATGGTGACGGAAAGACGAGTGCCCTCCTCTTTGTCTCATTACTGACTTAGATGGCTCAACATGGTGAGAGGGGCTGTGCTATTTTTTAGCTAAAACATAGAACCAGCGTCCTGGCTACCTGTACCAATTAAAATTCCTAAGCTGCATTTCACCAGCGTCAGGAGGGGCAGCCCAACTGGGATAATTACATTATTCTTCTTTAGTCCCCCTGTAGTGGATAAGGGATTCTCTCTCACTTCCTGTCCCAAGTTGTGCATTTTAGTGGGAAGATGAAGTGACAACGTATGTAGATGACTGCACTGTTCTTTGGGATTAAAGCAGTAAAAGCTATTGCCGTTAAGATATTTGGTGTTAGTCAGTGACAGGGTGGATTTGATTTAAATCAAATCGATTTAAATGGTGATTTAAATCACTAGTCAGGAAGACTCGATTTAATCATGGATTTCTACATAAAAGTGCATTCTTGTTGGTTCTTATAACCTTAACACATATTTTTCACAACTCATAGATAGATGTAGGTTTCATTTTTAGAAGGCACACACTATACATTTTACAAGTGATTTATTTTGAAAACTATTCAGATTAGTTTTACAGCTATATCAGAAAATGAATGATTGTTTGGTTATTTCATTTACCAAAGGTAACTGAAGCAGATATTTATGAAGTCATTGGGAAGTGAACTATCTCCAATTCAACAGGTTAATCATTAATATTTGGAGGATTTTCTTGCCATGCTGTATTAGGAGGAGAACATCACCAGACTTGTTTTATTTAACTAAAACAACAACGTTATGTATTCTGGATTTTTTTCTTCAACAGCAAACATAATATTTTAACAAAACAAGCATATGAATTTTTGAATTTAGTTAAACATTCAAGTTTTTTAAAATCAGGTTTGTTTTTGTTAAAATTGTTTTGAACTAAAATAGTTAAATGAAATATTGAAAAAATATTAAATCGACTATGTCAGCCAGGTCAACATGAGAAACTTAAAATATTGGCTTCTGCAGCTAACTCAGTCGTCTTCACATTCATTTTCCCATTTGTTCACAATCTGGAAACGGAAAACAAGTTTTCCTGCTTTTTCAGGTCCCAAACGATTTCTCAATTTGGAATGAATTAGTCCAAAGGAAAAAAATATTCTTTCTACACTGGCAGAAGAAGCTACTGCTGTTAAAAGTGAGATTATCACTTCAACAGTCTCTAAATCCAAGTGCTTAAGTGACTTCCACCAGTTCACTGGTGTGATTTACTTTAAAACATCATCAGCAAACATATTTCTTGAATGGTTCTTATTCCCAAACTGGGTCTCTTTTACGGCCTGCTGCCATTATAGGTTTTCCCTTCCAGTGAGAGAATGGTATGGTACATCTGGAATATGCTGCTCAAACAGTTTCACTTTTGTTTCTACTGCCTGTCCCTCCCGTGTCACATTTATCTCCAGACTTCTTCTCCTTGTCCAGATCTATTCTGCCCCCAACAATCTTCTATTCATTGAACTTTGCACTTTTAGAGAGAGATAAGGGATTGACTCTGTGAACGCAAATTTGCAGAGGGACAATAGGGTTGAGGTCTGTTATTNAAACGCTCCAGATAAACAAAACGTCCCAACCCGCCAGCGGCTTACCCTGACGGGCCGGGAGCCAAAGTTTTCCAACCCCTGAAATATAGGGTCGGCTTATGAAAGGGTCATATAGTTTTTGCTATTTTTACCTATCCATTTTCGGGGGAGCGGGGGTCGGCTTATAAATGAACAGGCTAATGAACGAGTAGATACGGTAGTTATTTATTTAAACCTTTTTTGCTGTTAACAAGTATGTTATCTCTGTAGAAAACAAATCCACTGTTTGAGAACTGCAAAATTAAGCATCTCTGATGGTATCTTCTAGACTGAGTCCCATTGGGTAGATAGAAAGATTAACCTAAATAATCTATACAGAAGCCCCTGGAACCCCATAAAAGATTGGGTCCCTAATCCATAAACTATTGGAACTCATTTACAAAACTTTTCTTAAACATTACATGAATATATTGTCTCATACTATAGAATTAGAATTTATAATCCCTATTCCATGATGAGATATCTTTGAGCTATAATGTATCTTGATTAAAACTATCTTTAGATAGGTTTTTTCCCCAAAAAGCATTTTATCCAAAAAAAACTGATTTAAATTTTTTGATTTTTAAAAAAATCAATGATCTTTATCCACCCTGGTCAGTGACACTCTCTCTCTTTAACCAAAACAAGACACCGTGTCAAGATGCCATCACCCTGTACCAACCCTAGTTGCACGTCCACATCTAGATACAGCTGCACCACCTTGACCCACATGCTTTGTCAGAATACCACATTATGCCCGTCCAGCCCTTATGACAACCCCATCACTGCACTGTCCCCTACACCATCTTCCCACACGAACCATCTTCCCACCATGCTATTCCCAAGAGTTCCCTACCCCATTCCTGTCATCAGAATACCTGCAACTCTGTGCTGTCCCCAACCTCACCCACATGTTACACTGTTCCCTACACCATCCCCAAATGAGCCTTGATACACCACACCAAGCCCTTAATCCACACTGTTCCTGTGTCACCCACCCCACTTCATGTCTCAAGTGGCAGCAGCCCAGCCCCCACAATGCCTCAGGCCACATCATACCCGAAAATGGACCAGCTACCACCCCATGAGATCCCCTCCACCGTCCTGCCCTCACAGTACACTGACCCTCCTGTGCCCCCATCCCCACATGCTGTGCTGCCCCAAAGCCACTTATGCCCAGTCCCCATTATCCACATTGTCTCCAACCCTGGCCCCACTCCCCTACAGCCCCCCACAACCTCCCGAAAGCCTCCCTCCCCCTTCCAACCCAACACCCCCACCCCCCACCACAGGCCTCCTCCTTCGACCAGAGCACACACCCCCTACAGCACCCCCACCACAGGCCTCCACCCCCAACCATAGCCACTCCTCCCCTCCAGCTCCCCTCCTCACAGCCCCCCCACCATGGGCCCCTTCCCCCTCCCCACAGCCCCCCTTCCTCCCCAGCATGTGCCCCCTCCACACAGCTGCCCTCCCCTCCACCCCCCAACATGGGCACCGCCCTCCCCCCCATGTGCCCCTTCCACACAGCCCCCCTGCCCCCCCCCACAATGGGCCCCTTCCTCCCCACCATGTGCCCCCTGCACACAGCCGCCCTCCCCCCCACCCCCCAACATGGGCACCGCCCTCCCCCCCATGGGCCCCTTCCACACAGCTCCCCTCCCCCCCATGGGCCCCTTCCACACAGCTCCCCTCCCCCCCATGGGCCCCTGCCCCTTCCCCTTCCTCACAGCCCCCTTTCCTCCCTACCATGGGCCCCTTTCACACAGTCGTCCCCCCCCCATGACCCCTACTCCCTCCCCATTGGCTCCCTTCCTCCACCCTGCCCCCCACCATGGGCCCCCTCCTCACAGCCCCCCCATGGGCCCCTTCCCCTTCCTCACCCCCCCCCCCCGACCCCTACTCCCTCCCCATTGGCTCCCTTCCTCCACCCTGCCCCCCACCATGGGTCCCTTCCCCCGCCCCACAGCCCCCCGTCCTCCACCGCCCCCCTCCCTACAGGCCCCCCAGCCGCTCCCGGCGCCACCTTCCCCGCGCTGACCCGTCTCATGCGCCTTCCGGAGCAGCCAGGCGTCCGCCTTGTCCAGCTCCGAGACCGGGGGCGGAGGCGGGGAGGAAGAGGCCCGGCTCGAGCTGCACCGGGGCCCTCGGGGGGGCCTGCGCCCGGCCGCCCCCCGCAGGAAGCGCCCGGCCGCCCGCCCCACCGCCCGCACCCACCAGCCCATGGCGGAATCTACCCGGTACCCGCAGCCCTGTCAAGGCCGCCGAAACCGGACGGGAAGGGGATCCCAACGGGGATAGGTTGTCCGGGCTGTCACTCACAGAAGCACCACCCTCAAAGGGGCGGGAGCCCAGGAGGATAGGTCAGCGAGCCTGCCACTCGTAATAACCACGCCCCCTTCCGGCGGGAGCCCCCAATAGGATAGGTTGCCCAGCCCGTCCGTCGTGGGAAGCGCAGCCCCACCCTCACGAGGGAGGAATCGGCACCTCCGGCGCTCGTGGGGGAGAATTGCATGCTGGGACGTGTAGTCTCCCCACCTGGCAGCGCAGCGGGTGGGGCATTGCATGCCGGGAATGGTGGCTGGCGGAGGCTGACAGGTGGGGTGGGCGGAGGCTGTCAAGTGGAACATTTGGGCCCTGAATGTTGCTTGGCAGCTGTGACCGGGGAAAATAGGAACCCCCAAAGGAAGGTTCCGTGGCAGCTGGAAGGAACGCTGGCACTGGGGGTGGGAGGGAGCTGGGGTGGAATGTTGGGCCCCGAAGGTTCCGTGGCAGTTGGAAGGAACGCTGGGACTGGGGGTGGGAGGGAGCTGGGGGGGAATGTTGGGCCCCGAAGGTTCCATGGCAGTTGGAAGGAACGCTGGCACTGGGGGTGGGAGGGAGCTGGGGTGGAATGTTGGGCCCCGAAGATTCCGTGGCAGTTGGAGGGAACCAGGGGGATATCTCTGAATTGGGAGGGGAGGTGTTCCCAAGAGGAGCTCAGTCTTAAGAAGTGATTCCCAGTATGAAAAAGCATGAATCCCACTATGAAAACATGTCAAGGGACAAAAGATCAATTCAACCATCTCACTGTGATTACACCAAGAACATACATATAATTGATTTCTCATCCTAATGGAAACAACCCTGCAAGGTCCTGAATATTGTCTAACCAACCAGGCCACAAGAGACAACATTGCCATAATTCACACAAAAGGCCCCGTTTCCAATATCCTTCACCAAGCACAGAATCTCTGGATTGAGGCTGTAATATAACTGGTGTATGTTTACTAAACAAAGCACACACAAAAAGAGAAGACTAAAAGGACCAATCAAGCACAAATATTCAACAGCAGCAGCATAATTTCTTTCTACAGCATCCAGCACAGGACACTTCACAGCATTTTAAAAGCAACAGCAGCCGGTGTTTGTTTAGTTTATATTACACCCTGCAACCCGGGGGGGCCATATGAACAGATGGGCAGTAAGTTCTAAATTACACCTCAAGATGTAACATGGACAAAGTCCTACTGTTTTGGACTTCAAGGATATAGGGTGTTAAAAATTCAGTCCAATATAAATATGTTTTATTTTGCCCTTCATCAGAGATGCTCAAAGCCCTTTGCAAACATTAATAATATATGGAGATATACCTATCTCATAGAACTGGAAGGTCATCAAGTCCAGCCCCCTGCCTTCACTATAGTAGGACAAAGTACTGATTTTGCCTCTGATCCATAAGTGGCCCCCTCAAGGATTGAACTCACAACCCTGAGTTTAGCAGGGTAATGCTCAAACCACTGAGCTATCCCTCCCTCCATTGTTTACTTAAGCCTCACACCCCATGATGAAGTAAATAAGGGCCTTAAAATTAAGTAATAAAATTTCAAAATTAATACAGAATTGGATGAGGAGTCAGTGTAGGGCACTTAAAAGGGAAGTAATTTGACTAGTTACCTGCATAAATTCAGGCTGCTGCATTCTGGAAAGATGCAAAGTGAGAGGTATAAAGTGTTTTCAACTCCCATTAAAGTAAATGGGAGTTGAGGATGTTCAGCACTGGCCTACAGATTTTCAGTACCTGTCATGAACACCCACAAAAATGTCTTGTAGTCAAGATTTGAAAAACCCAGCAGCATTTGTCAATGTTTGCGTGTCATTCTTGTTTAGTGAAGGTCTTAGTTTGTCCATAACTAAAGAGATCAGCATGAGATATTAGATTTGCAAAACAAACACTCCTACATTGTGTCTCCAGCACTAAATCATGTTCAAAACAGTAAAATGATACAGTATGTTATAGGCAATTAGATACAAATATGTGAAATGGTACTAACTATATGAACCACTTGTGCTTTGCCAGTATTTTAATAAGGGATTTCTACAAACAAGGGAGGTCCTCCTTATCCTGTGATAAACTTAGTATCCCAGTGGTGCACATGATTTGGGGAGATAGTGAGGGTCTGGGAAACCTATTCATCTGTTTTCACTTTTAAACAAAAATGTTTTCTCAGAACTATAATCAAGGCAGCAGTATTTGGCAATGAAACTTGCATCAAATTACACTTTTCTGGAAATGTTGAGTGTAGTGCGAGGATAGCACAGCATTTAATGCAGTGGTCCCCAAACTGTGGGGTGAGCCCCCTTACTGGGGTGCAGGAAGGCCCAGCCCAGCCCAGCCCCCACAGGGTGGGGAGGGAGTGCCACCCAGCCATGCTCTGCCCCCAACTCTGCTCCTGGCCCCGACCGCGACTGCAGCCCCACTCCAGGCTGCAGCTCCAGCTGCAGCTTTGGGCCTGACCACGGCCTCGCTCCCCAGCCATGGCCCACGGCCCGGAGCACAGTCCCAGCTGCAGCACTGGCCCCGGCTCCGACTGCTGGTTGGCTGCAGTTCCACTTCCGGCTGTGGCTCCCACAACCCCAGCTCCTGACTGCAGCACTGGCTCTGCTCCCGGCTCCCAACCACAGTTCGGAGGGTGGGGGGTGCAGATCAATTAAGGGAGGATGCGAATGAAAAAGTTTGTGGACCACTGGTTAATGTGTCTGCTTGAATTGGAGGAGAATGCGGATGCAGAGGTGAACATACCTCAGAGCACATTTTTTTGCCTTTGAATTGTAACAACGGTTGGATATCTATGAGTCCCAAGGTCTGGCAGAATAGCCACTTTAGGATTATAGAGCTGGAAGAACATCTTGATTCCCTGTTAAACCTGCATGAGGCAGCCCAAGCTCTTTCACTGTGGCACCTCAGTCAGCCTTAACCTGTGATTCCATGGTAATCCCCTCAACTGCACACATGTAACTGGCCATTTACATCGGTGGAGGTTAAATATGCTCAAGCGACCAGTGTTCTTGCAGTCAGTGTTCAGAGCTCAATGTGTTCTTGCGGTCCTTTTAATCCAAAAGTGGCAGTTCTCTCACTCCTGGAACTTTTAAAGATACTTTTGAAGAGCTTATTTTTTCCACACAAGTTATCCGTCCTCTCTGGCAGGGACGACTGAGCAGCGTCTGCAGAGAACTGACTATCAGGCAGTAGATTCTCCCCAACCCTCTTATTAACTTGATGTTGGAATTTTAGCAAAGGCCCCCTCCATCACGTCACAGATGGAAACTAAGATTTGAGATGAACTATAACCTCTGAGATGGTGAAGTCCGAGTCAGCCAGTCAGCGCGCACATAAACTTAAAAAGAACCTCTCAAATCCAGTCCAGTCAGGAAAGTCTTCTCCATTTTGGAAAACAAGGTCTTTTTAGCACATGTTCATTTTGCTGTAGGCTTAGTTTCAAACATCTGCCATTTGAGCAGATCCAGACAGATGGAGTGATCTCAGGGATGCACTGAGGTCCAATCTATGCTGTAGCTCTTTACCCACTATGCCAGCATGTTTTGAGGGGGGGGGTTTAAAACCCATTTTATAGCTAAGCTTTGGTTTCAGTTCTGCGTTTTGGTACCCTTTAGCTTTAACAGGAATTGTGTCCATTTAACTGAGGGAAGAATTAATGTCTATGCTATTAGGATCTCTGAGAGAGCGGCTCTGGGCACAGATGAATGGGGAAAAACCAGTTTCCAGGAGAACTCAAAGGAAAGACAGTTGAAGTTGGCCCAGTGTACCAGATTCATGCCTGTGATTTTTCAGAGTTCTTCCTTTTTGCTGAATTTATTAGAGCCTTTCCATTCAGATTGTACTTCTCTATGTTCTCTTTATATATTTCACTATTCCCAGTACTACCATCTCCTTTAAGCACCTTCTCTATCTGTAAAAAGAAAAAAAACACATTGCTTTACGCAGTGAAAACAGAACAACTAATTTCTTCAGAATCGTGCCCACCAACAATTAACCAAAAGTTAAGATTAACCCTTAAACACTTGTTAGGATTAAGAAATTATATTATAACAGAAAAATCTAATGATTTCCTTGTACTTTGTTTGACTTATTTTCTTATTTATTGCCCTTCTCTCCTCCATGACATGGTAACTATTACTGTTTACACATACAGTATATCAATGTATGCCCAATAAAGGAGAAGTTTTGCCCAGGCATTAGGCCTGTAAAGCTTTGTTGTATCTTGAATTACGTGGACTATACTTATCTGCCAAGATCCTCTAACAAACAGTGAATTACAAATGTGTACTGTATACATTTTCACATTATAAGCATCAATTCAGATGAAGTATTGGAAGCTTATGACTTCCCATTTTAAAATTACTATTTAAAAAAAAAAAGATTAATTCAAATTTAACTAAATTTTAAATTATAAAATGTTTTTAAATTATCCAGGTGCTGGAGAGGCATCCAAAACCTTTGGCTATAACTGGAATTTTGGATAATTAAATTTCAGCTCATAATCAAATCTATACAAATTTTAGATGTGGAAATTGATTTTTACTAATCGTGGTTCAAATAATTGTGGTATTATAAATGCATTAAATAATTTTCTAGGCCTTCTTTCCAATATTATTTGAATTATTTCATGGTGAAAAGTCCCTTTCCTCACACAGGATCAGATCTGTGTGCTGAACAGAAGAGATCAACCCACGACTACAGTTGTAGCGCCTATACCAGGGGTAGGCAACCTGTGGCACAGGTGCCGAAGGCGGCACGCGAGCTGATTTTCAGTGGCACTCACACTGCCCAGGTCCTGGCCACCGGTCCGGGGGACTCTGCATTTTAATTTAATTTTAAAAGAAGCTTCTTAAACATTTTAAAAACCTTATTTACTTTACATACAACAATAGTTTAGTTATATATTATAGACTTAGAGAAAGAGACCGTCTAAAAATGTTAAAATGTATTACTGGCACGCAAAACCTTAAATTACAGTGAATAAATGAAGACTCGGCACACCACTTCTGAAAGGTTGCCGACCCCTGGCCTATACGCTGATCTCCAGTTTTTTTATGCATTTTTCACATAACTTGATAGCAACCATGGACCATTTTATATTTATTATATGGGCAAAAAGAAGAAAAGAGGGATATTTATAAATATTGCCTACCTTTGCACACACCTTTTTCACTGACATTCATCACAGAGTTCATGGGGAATTGTTTGGTTGAGTTTATCTGATGTTATGCCATTCATGCTCCGTATTAGTTCCAGACGCCTTTTCAGGGAACTATCCAAGTTGATAGTGAGATTGGAAAATTGTTTAACATGTTTAACTGTGAATTTTTTTGTCTTCAGGAAATTTATGAAAAGGTCAGGATCACCATCAAGTTCTAGAAGCTTTTCAATCTTTGGTTTAATCTTATCCAGCTCGGAAGAGTTGTTATTATAAATATCCAATAAGAGATCAGCATCTTCTTGGCTTCCAACATTGGTTTCATTAAGCTGATTCCTTTGCCAATCATCTTCCACACATTGCAAAATCCAACTCAAACGGCAAGGCCAGTTGTTAGCAAGAATGACCCAATTTACCAGCACCTCGAAATTATTTTCTGTCTCCACCTCAGTCTGGAATCCCATGTTGATCATTAGCCTAATGTTTATCACTGTATTGACTATCCTTTTCATCTGGATATTATTTCCTGGCATGTATTCATTGCCTATTTCCTTCAGATAGGAAAAAACTTCTGAGGGGATTTTTTGTTCATTGCAAGTATGAGATCTTTCAGAGTCTTCTGCTGAGTTATTTTCCTGGTGATTAACACGGCTGCTACTCTGAAACCTATTGTTATTATGCTCGCTCTCTGATCCCCCTTTGCTCCTTGTAATTGTTTGGAGTAAATGTAACTTGGTCTCTTTGTTCATTTGAGGCAGCGAGAAGGGCAGAGTTACGATTCGATTTAGATATTCATAGCCATTGCTGAACATGTTGTGTGACTTTTCTATACATTCTGTCATGATACTTGGATCAACGGCCAAGATGGAGATGAATGGGGCATCCTTGTCTGAGAGGAGGATGTTCATTGCATCCAGAACACCAACCACTTTGTCTGGGGTGCATATGTCCAAGTTAGTGACCTTTAGCACCACACAGATCTCTTTTTGCTTATAGAAGGCCATAAACTGAAGGAAATTGGTAATGACCTCAACCTCTATTTTAACGTTGTGCATGAAGCCCAGCTGAGAACTGAAATCTTTCCTGCTCATTTCTTTCGCCAGCTTGCTTTTTAGGGTGAAGATTACATTTTTCAGAACAGGGAGGCCAATTCCTGTGACATATATGGTAATTGCACTCCCAGTAGGTATTAAGATATTAACTATTTTGTACCTGCTGGAGGTCTCAAGACATATTAGAAAGAAAATAACTATCAGGAGAAATGTGCACCATAATAGGCATTTCATATATGATTTCATAACCCATTTATTTTCACTTTTTTGGGGGGTCTCATCTTTGACTTCACTCCCAAACACCCTAAACACACTCATAAGTATCCTATATCTCTTTTCAATTTCATCACACAGTGTGGTGACCAATCCTGCCCAGGTATGGTCACTACCAACGTACTCCCAGGCACTGAAGTTTATAAAGATGTAGCAAGTATCGTCGGCCTGCGGCTTTTTTCGAACTGGTATAAAGAAAACCATGCGGATGACGATACAAAATAGACGAATTAACCTGACTAACCTATCAGTTGCAAGGAGGAAACAGCCAGGCAATTTGTGTTTTTTTGTTTTCTCCTCTCTTTTAGGTGTCATATATTCTGCAATGAAAGAAAAGGGAAAGGAATAGGTAACTTCTGGGACATTCTTTGCTTTCATAATGAAACAGTGGTTTCAATCTACAAGTAAAAGTAGAAACTTATTTAAATCATACCTGCCATCATCATCTGGCAACACCACTCCCATATTTGCATATATTTGTATGACTGAGGCACAAACCAAGCTAAGTTTATGCTGTAACAAAACTCCAATGTGGAGAGGTACGTTTATGCTTTGGACATCACATGTGTCCCATTTCATAGTAAGGATTTATGTTGTTCAGAGCAGTGGTTCTCAACCAGGAGTATGCATACCGCTTGGTGTACACAGAGGTCTTCCAGGGGGTACATCATCTCATCTAGATATTTGCCTAGTTTTACAACAGGCTACATAAAAAGCACTAGCGAAGTCAGTACAAACTCAAATTGTATACAGATGACTTCTTGTTTATACTGCTCTATATACTATACACTAAATATAAGGACACTATTTATCTTTCAATTGATTTATTTTATAATTATATGATAAAAATGAGAAAGTCAGCAATTTTTCAGTAACAGTGTGACTGTGCCACTTTCGACTTTTTGTGTCTGATTTTGTAAGCAAGAAGTTTTTAAGTGAGGTAAAACTTGGGGTACACAAGACAAATCAGACTCCTGAAAGGGGTACAGTAGTCTGGAAATGTTGAGAGCCACTGGTTTAGAGTATATGGGGGATCAAGTCACAAGGATCTAAAAGTCTGTCATATGCATTAATTGCCTATGAAGGTTATCTCTCCAGATGAATGGCATTTGGGGAGAGAGGGAGGGGGCAGAGTGGAGCCTTACAGACACCAGAGCAGTCGAACAGCCACATGTGGTGAACGACCCCTTCCTTCCAAGGTAACTGTGGGGAGGTAGTACAGTCTCCTGCAACTATTCCCTAACCATCAGTGCCAATTTTGAGGAAGCTCTGACAGAGCCATGCCCTCCCTGAGCTTTTCGGAGTCTGCAGTAGATAGCCTCCATGGTACCTATGCAGAGGAGACAGAAGGATTACTGAAGATGCCTGATGGAGAAGAGCAGTCCTTCAACAGCTCCATGCATCCATACCATGCAGCATTCCCCTTAGTTAACAAGCCTGATTGTCCAAAATCAATCAGTCCAGCATGGTGCTACTAGGCACAGATGCAAAGGGTTTGCACGTCCCATATTCTTGTGTTACAGGGGTCAGGATTTGGCCCATAAATGCAACGTATGCATTGTGGCCAAATAAACAATGTCCTGATTGTGCATTTAAATTCCCAGTCTGATTATTGCATAAATGTATGGGGTTTTCCATTTAATTTACCTGTGGGAGAGAAAAGTGGGTCTCTAAACAGGACATCATGGCATACTACAGTATTGCTTTGCTCTCAATGAGTCCATTCCCAACCTACTTTTAAAGAACACTATGATTTGGGGAGGGGGAGGGATAATGAATGGACTGGGGGAATCTGAGTGTCTTGAGAGGAGACAGGAGGGAGATTTGAGAGACATGGGTCTTTTTAGATGAAATAAGATGATGTTGGTTTAGAATCACGTGTGTTTCTATTAATCCGTTTTAATGGCACGATGGAAAAAAGCTTCCGTGTTTTTTGTTATTCTCCCAGTAGTTCTAGAAGCAGCACAAGAAATGCTTAAACAGAAACAGTTGAAGGAGTCACAAGTGCGTTGGGGTCGGGATAATTGGGAAGAGATCTGCACAACCCCAATGCAGCTGTAAAGGGTCCCAGAAAAACAGTAGATCTCCTCCAATTCCCTTATGGGACGCAAGATAGAGGGACAGATTTTGCAAATGCTTTGCGGGAATATTCATTCTCTGAACTAGGGAGCCTACCTGCATTAGGATTTTGTGCACAGTAGGAGAGGAAGGATGACCCAGGGGTTAGGGGACCAGCCTAGGACTTGGGAGACCTGGCTTCAGGTCCCTGCTCTTCCACAGACTACCTGTGTGATGTCAGGCAAGTCACTGCATCAGTTTCCCATCTATAAAATAGGGATAAATAGCACATCCCTACCTCACAGGAGTGTTGTGAGGTGCTCAGATATGACAGTAAGGGACACCATTTAAATACCTATAATATCTAGATAGAGACTTTAAGGGTCAAGGTAAGTAGAGCCACTGAATCCACCCTACTTGGATTGAAGCATGAATCATTGTTCCATCGCCCTTCCTGATACTTACCTTGGATTCTGTCCAAGAGCATTTTTTTGCGACATCCCCAGGGGGCATACAACCCAATTGTCACCGGAGGGGTAATGTGACACAGAGCTGTAGCTAACGCTTTACAGCAAATATCTTCATTTGTCATTTTTGCCTCATTTGTCGCTAAGAGGAAAGAAATAGCAAAGTCAGACTATAGGAAAATATCTTTTATACAGTAAAATACAAAGTTTAATTCAGAGGTGTTTGGACAATAGAACTTGTCTGTGTTCATGACGAGGGCCGGCTCCATAGTTTTTGCCGCCCCGAGAACAACGGAAAAAAAAAAGCCGCGATTGGGAACTCTAACGCCGCTGCTTCATTCTTCGGCAGCATGGTGCTACTAGGCACAGATGCAAAGGGTTTGCACATCCCATATTCTTGTGTTACAGGAGTCAGGATTTGGCCCATGAATGCAACCTATGCATTGTGGCCAAATAAACAATGTCCTGATGGTGCATTTAAATTCCCAGGGTCCCCTGCTTGAGTGACTTAAATTATCCAAAGTAGAACAGCTTCAATAGGCAGGACTGAGGGAGACCTACCTCAGAATATCCTGTAACCTCATGGTTCTGGCACTTAGCTGAGAGGTTGCAGATTTCTGTTCAAATCCCTTCCTCCCCCTGCCATGAGGCAGAAGGCAGGCTTGAACTGGAGGGTCTCCCATATCCTAGGTGATTACTCTTATCCCTGGGCTAATAGTTATGAAGGAGATTTGTCCTCACCCCCTCAACCCCCCCCCCATTTTATGAGGAGGTTGGCTTGCTCGGAGCACACCTACTGGATTAGTTAAAAGAACAGGAGTACTTGTGGCACCTTAGAGACTAACAAATTTATTTGAGCATAAGCTTTCGTGGGCTTATGCTCAAATAAATGTGTTAGTCTCTAAGGTGCCACAAGTACTCCTGTTCTTTTTGCGGATACAGACTCACACGGCTGCTACTCTGAAACAGATTAGTTAGGTGCTCCATGAATCACACTAGGGGTAGACATCCCGACATCTAGACTGAGACAGCAGTGTGCATGTCCAGAGGCAGAAACAAAGGCCCCTAGAGAGCTTTTACTGCAGGAACTTAGGCACCTACAGGATTTGGTGACAGCTGAGCAGGAATTTTGCACCGGGGGGAGAGCATGCGTTCCGGCACTTTTTTGTGAATAACAATGGCGCTTAAATCAGATTTAGGTGGCGATCTGCCACTTGGCGCTTTGTGAATCTAGCCTCATAATTCCCCCTTGGTTTCAGTAATAGAGTGAGTACAACATGATTGTAGTGCAGTGGTTTTGATAAGCTGACTATTTAATAGTCATTTAAAAATTATTCTAACAGCCACATGCCCAGGGCAGAGGCTGGCACCTTGGGCCTGTGGGTGGGGGGCCAACAGCTTGGGGGAAGGAGGCCGGCAGCTCAGGCCAGGGGTGGAGGAGGAGGGGAGGCTGGCCCAGCATGGCTGGGGCAGGGGTGGTCTGGGGTCCCTCCGGCCATGGGGCGGGGGGGCACTTGGGGCGGGGGCAGGACCTCGGTGGAAGGGGTAGGGCCAGTGGGCCAGCCTCCCCAAAGCGGGGATTCACCCACCACCCATGTATAAGACCTTTTGAGGTCCCTTTCAGTCCTACGATTCTATGACTGGGGTGTTCACACCTCAGAGCTAGTGTTTGGACTTGTCTTCTCTGTAAAAAAAAAACCAACCCAAAAATAGGTGTGTTCTTGATTCAAGTTAACTAAATCAAGTTAAAATTCTAGTGTCAACAAGGCAATTGTAGTTTTAACATGATTTAGCAGGTAGTGTTAAACCCCAGGTTCCCCTACAGTCTTGTGCTCAACCTCCCCACCCCCCCTTTTTTTTGCTGCAGTGAAGACATGGCCACTGAGATAAATAGGCCATGTCAAACCACTGCGATCCTCCTATGTTAAAGAGTCATGCACACCCCCTTCCTCTTACACTGCCCCCTCTTGTGGAATAGGGAAGCTGGGGCTCCCCTCCATCTTGCTGTCTCCAACTTTAGATGTTCTGTTTAGTTACCATCTTCCTTCAGACCCATGGGCCCAGAATAACACCCCATGCAGACAAGCACTAGGGGTGGTACTTCAGAATTTTCTGTTTTAGACAGCAGGGAATGGATTCTGTAGTGAAATTGCAAGTCTAGAAACCTTTTTCTAGTGTTTCCTCCATATTGATTTCAACACTGAGACGTTTGTAGTCCTTGGTGCCTGTTGCTTTGGTCATTCCTTTGGCATTAAAGGGCTGAAGTTCACCCGCAACTTCACTGTGTCAGAGAAACAAACAAAACTATGAGGCATTACAGAAAGAGAAGATTAAACTAATGCTCTGCAGAATGCTCCTTGACTGCCCTTAAGGATTTGGATTGCCATGCTATTTCTGCACTGGAAAAGAAGATTAATCTTCTAGATCCCTGGCTCAAATTCAGCCCGGTTTGATAGTAATTGATTTTACTATACGATGTGAAATGAGCGTATGTGGTCATAGTGGGGTCTCAGTTCAGTTTCCAGGGAGCTGGTGTTCACAGCACAAAACCCCTACAAACAGTTGGCACTAATTGATCCCCTTGTTGGTTGACAGGCCAAGCATTGAATGGACCATGGAGACTGAGTACACTTCTCAATCTATGATAAGGTCTCTCCCAGTCAGAACTGTGACATACAGAGAGACCACACTCTTGCTGATAGTTCTGTTTGTCTTGCGATAAACAGAGGACTTCAGTCTCCAGAGCTGTCAATCTTTCATCCACAACCCATCAGGAACCATAAGCACAGGCGGGTTGTTGCTAAGGTTTACTGAGTCTCCTAGTACCTGTCCCTGTTGCAGACAGAGAGACATTGATGCACATCTGTTTACAGCGTACCAGACTACAGTCCTTCTTTCAGCTCTTCTAGAACTTCCTTTCCCCCACATCTTTTCCTTTATGCACTCCTTGTCTGTGGCCTTGCAAAGTCATGGGACCACCTTCTCATCAGCCTCCTCCTGGCACTGGCCAAGATGGCCATCCATTAGTCCAGGAGGAAAAAGATCAATGGGGAGGTGCCCTGCGATTGTGGGGCCTACTTCTGTTCCCTGGTTGTTTCACATAGCTGTGCAAAGTTCCTCTCAGCTGCATCCATGGATTCCTTCGACCCAACACTAAGCAGGGGGCACTGTCCAGGTTACTGTGTCCCCATCCAGTTCCCTCATTTTGTACATATGACCCTCATATGTCACTGTTTTCTCATTCACTGTTTAATTAACTCTTGAGTTCTGTGGCCTCTTCCCCATAGAGAGGCATTGGCCTTGTGTTTTGGTGGTTTCACACCCAAATCTCTCAGGATTCAAATAGGCTGGCATCTTTAATGATTAGTAAATCCAGATACACACCAAATTTAGGAAGAATTAGGGAAGAAGATTTTGGGTTTTTTTTTCCCATCTATAATCCCTGATCCTAGTTTTCCTTAAAAAAACCAAAACACTAGTCCGGCCAGATTTTAGGATTCTGGATTATTTAGAGAGACTGAAAAGGAATATAAACCATGTTCATCTAGCATATGAACATAAACTTTCAATTCTGTTTTCCCACAGTGTGTAGTTAATCCAAGACAGAGTGTAACTGGGTGGAGTGTTAGCAATTTATGCTGCAACAGGTGGGATTTTCCAAAGCGCTCAGTGTTGGCCTAACTGCTCCAATCAGAGCACTTTTGAAGATCCCACCCCAAAAGCCTTAATTTTCCCCAGCAACAGGGCATCCCACTGTCACTAAACTCCATGGAAAAAAAACAAATGTATAGTATTTAAGATTTATATTAGACACTATCAGATGAGAAGGTGAGAGTCACGTAGAACTTAAAATATAGACAGTCTGTGACTTAAATAAAATCCCCATTGTAGCACTGATATTTTCAGCATTGTGCAGGGATTTTTAGTCTCTACTCATGCTGGTGTAAGTCAGGAGTAGCTCCACAGAATTCAATGGAGTCATACTCTGGTAAACATACTATGTAACGCGACAGAAGAATCAGAGCCGTTGCATCTCTCACACAGCCTCACATACCTTTGCACAATCCCAGACTTGGCACTCTGAGTGCAACGACTGCAGGTGGCTCCCAGGTTGTGGGGATGAGTGGAGATATGATTCCCCCAACACACCGACTATGCTGGCCCAGCAACACCTTCCCAGCAGAGGACGAATCAACCAGCACCAGAGGCTCTCGTTTTGAAGAGCAACCCTGTGAGTAATAAGTATGTTATTGCTTCCAATCCAAATGTTCCTGGTGAACCCCTCGTCGTAACACTGGTGTACTCAGGTCTTCTTCACTCATGGCGTTTGATGCTGCCAGCTCCTCAAAGTATCTGGAGCTGGGAGCATCAAGGATCTTGGCAACACTGTTTGTGTTGAAATGCTCAGCCGAACTATCACGAAAAGGCTGATTACTTGCGGGTGTCATGGGAGTGCTGGATTTGAAGGAGAAGGGGGTAGTGGCATTATGGATCAGTCAAGGGAGGACAACAACTCCGTGTGAGACAAAAGTGAGCAAACAGGGAATTCTGGGCAGCATGCTGCCAGAAAGGTACTAAGACTGGCAAGGTGTCAAAGGAGGGCAACAAAAATATCAATAGGATTTGAGACAATGGATTTATGAGGAAAGATGCACTGAGGTACAGCTGGGGAGGTGAGTATAATGAGGAGTAATGGGATGAAATTAAGGGGAAATTTGGGTTCAATATCAAGAAGCCCTCCCAGACAGCGAGATCTGCTGGACTATGGAATCATCTCCCCACACTTGGCAGGGGTGAAGCCTCATGGCTTGATGTTTAAAATGAGGCTGGAAAACGCACTAGAAAATGCCCTTTAAGAGTGTTTCTGCCCTGAACAGGGGCTATATTGGACAAGACCTAGCAGTTTTCCATCTAGTACTTTTGTGATTTGGAGTGTGTTTGGGGGGGGAAGGGTTAGCGTAGATAAGAAGTTGCAATTGCAGGTGGACCATGGAGTTGAGCTGGCTTGGTTGACATCATGAAATCACATGGCCTATTTACTCTACCAGAGGCAAGAAAAGGCAACAATTTGTAACTGAAAATGATAAATAAATAAGGTGCCACAGGATTCCTCGTTGTTTTTTTAAATAAATTCTGTTTGTTATGTGGTAAAATAGTGCCCAAGTAGGCAGTAGCGGCGCCAGCTTTGCTGGCGCCCTAGGCGGCGGAAGGTCCCGCCCCCGAAATCCCGCCCCCAACAGCGGCGGCGGAAGGTCCCGCCCCCAAATTTTTACGGGCGGCGGGGGCGCAGGCGCCCNTTTTTAAATACATTCTGTTTGTTATGCGGTAAAATAGTGCCCAAGTAGGTCTTTTAACTGCAGTGCTTGCTGCCTTTCTTTGTCAGCCTCCAGCTGTCTGAGTTACAGGGCTTACTGGTGGGCAGCTGTTTGTCTGGCTGCTTCTGCCTCCATGGCAGCCTTTTCCCTGGCAAATTGCGCATCAATTTCCATTTTTCTTAATTCCATCTGCCTTTTATGCTCATTCTCCTTCTCAGCCATCTGCATTCTATGTAATTCTAGCTTCTTCTGAGCCTCGCTCTCACTCATCTTGCTGATTTTCCTGCCCCTATTTCCCTTACCCGAAATAAGCAAACAGAAAATAACAAACCAATAACCACTTTGTCTGTTCTCCAGCCACCTCATTTAAAATCACTACCAGTGTCTCAAAGCAATCAGCTGTGCACAGATCCTGTTTGACTATGCCACCGTGATGGGTTCGATCACAGAGACCCCCTTGAGACTGTCACTTGATGTGCTGGGGTACAACTGGGAACAATCCTCCTGCCAGAACAGGCGCCCCTCCACTCTTGTCTTGTTGGGCTAGATACTCCTGGTCAGCTCCAGCACAGACTCAGAGGCTGGGCCACACCCCACTGCAGTTCCTCAGACATTGAGATTCACTCAGCCCTGGGGCTTCTCAGTTAACAGGGACTTTCCTAGCGCCCAGTGTTCAGCCTTTCTGGGAGCCTGAACCCCAAATAAATCCGTTTTACTCTGTATAAAGCTTATACAGGGTAAACTCATAAATGTTTGCCCTCTATATCACTGAAAGAGAGATATGCACAGCTGTTTGCGCCCCCCCCCCAATAACAATTACTTACACTGGGTTTATTAATAAACAAAAATATAAAAAGTAGGATTTAAGTGGTTTTAAGTAACAGACAGAACAAAGTAAGTCACAAACCAAAATAAAATAAAATAAAAACACACGCAAGGCTAGGCTTAATACACTAAGAAATTAGTTACAAATGATAACTTCTCACCCTAGATGTTACTTCAGGTAAAATCCTTCTCAGGTCAGTTGCCTTTTTTGACCTGGGTCCAGCCTGTTCTCTCCCACCCCCGTAGTTACAGTCCTTTTGTTTCCAGGTGCTTTCAGGTATCTCTTCGGGGTGGGGAGGCCGTCTCTTAAGCCAGCTGAAGACCCTCATTGTTTACTTCCCCTGCCTTATATAGAATTTCCCTAAGGTGGGGAAACCTTTGTTTGGAATCCCACCCCCCTCTGGAAAAGTATCAGCTTCAAGATGGATTTCAGTATCAGGTGACATGGTCACATGTCTCTGTAAGACCCCAGTCTCCATTCTTCCTGGGTTGGCCCACACATACACAGGAAGGCTTGCAGGTGAACAAAGCCATTCACAGTTCATTGATTCTGAAGCACCCTTAATGGCTTCCACTTAATATGTCTACGTCAGTAATATAAGTTTATACCTTAGGCCGTGACTACACTCGAAACTCCAAAGCACTCCCGCAGCAGCGCTTTGAAGTGTGAGTGTGGTCGCGCGCCAGCGCTGGGAGAGAGCTCTCCCAGTGCTGCGGGTACTCCACCTCCAAATGATGGTCACATTAATACCACCCTATACCGAAAACCTACCGACCGCTATGCCTACCTTCATGCCTCCAGCTTCCATCCCGGGCACACCACAAGATCCATTGTCTACAGCCAAGCACTGAGGTACAACCGCATCTGCTCTAACCCCTCAGACAGAGACCAACACCTACAAAATCTCCACCAAGCATTCTCAAAACTACAGTACCCGCACGAGGAAATAAGGAAACAGATCAACAGAGCCAGACGTGTACCCAGAAGCCTCCTACTGCAAGACAAACCCAAGAAAGAAACCAACAGGACTCCACTGGCCATCACATACAGTCCCCAGCTAAAACCCCTCCAACGCATCACCAGAGATCTACAACCCATCCTGGACAATGATCCCACACTTTCACAAACCTTGGGTGGCAGGCCAGTCCTCGCCCACAGACAACCTGCTAACCTGAAGCACATTCTCACCAGTAACTGCACACCGCACCAAAGTAACTCTAACTCAGGAACGAATCCATGCAACAAACCTCGATGCCAACTCTGCCCACATATCTACACCAGCGACACCATCACAGGACCTAACCAGATCAGCCACACCATCACTGGTTCATTCACCTGCACATCCACCAATGTAATATACGCCATCATATGCCAGCAATGCCCCTCTGCTATGTACATAGGCCAAACTGGACAGTCTCTAAGGAAAAGGATAAATGGACACAAATCAGATATTAGGAATGGCAATATACAAAAACCTGTAGGAGAACACTTCAACCTCCCTGGACACACAATAGCAGATGTTAGGGTCACCGTCCTGCAGCAAAAAAACTTCAGGACCAGACTCCAAAGAGAAACTGCTGAGCTTCAGTTCATCTGCAAATTTGACACCATCAGCTCAGGATTAAACAAAGACTATGAATGGCTTGCCAACTACAGAACCAGTTTCTCCTCCCTTGGTTTTCACACCTCTACTGCTAGAACAGGGCCTCACCCTCCCTGATTGAACTAAACTCGTTATCTCTAGCTTGCTTCTTGCTTGCATATATATACCTGCCCCTGGAGATTTCCACTACTTGCATCCGAAGAAGTGGGTATTCACCCACGAAAGCTCATGCTACAAAACGTCTGTTAGTCTAGAAGGTGCCACAGGATTCTTTGCTGCTTTTACTGTTTACACTGGCGCTTTACAGCGCTGTACCTTGCTGCACTCAGGGGTGGTTTTTCACATCCCTGAGCGAGAAAGTTGCAGCGCTGTAAAGCGCCAGTGTAGCCATAGCCTTAGTCTCCTAACTCCAGACATAGATATAGTACATGCGAACAAATAGGATGACCACACTCAGTAGATTACAACCTTTGTAATGGTACCTTACACGGGGTATTTAGCATAAAGCATATTCCAGCTAGATCATATTCCAGGGGTCGGCAACCTTTCAGAAGTGCTGTGCCGAGTCTTCATTTATTCACTCTAATTTAAGGTTTCGCGTGCCAGTCATACATTTTAACGTTTTTAGAAGGTCTATTTCTATAAGTCTATAATACATAACTAAACTATTGTTGTATGTAAAGTAAATAAGGTTTTTAAAATGTTTAAGAAGCTTCATTTAAAATTAAATTAAAATACAGAGCCCCCCAGACCGGTGGCCAGGGCCTGGGCAGTGTGAGTGCCACTGAAAATCAGCTCGCGTGCCGTGCCATAGGTTGCCTACCCCTGTCAGGGCTTGGCTACACTTGAGAGTTACAGCGCAATAAAGCTGCCCACAGCGCTGTGACTCACTCCCCGTCCACACTGGCAAGGCACGTACAGCGCTGTATCTCCGTGGCTACAGCGCTGCAGGTACTCCACCTCCCCGAGAGGATTAACAGCTGTTCCGGAGTGGGTGAGATGCTGGAGCTCCAGTGTAAACGGGGAGTAATCTTATTACGCAGTGATTGACCTCCGAAAACTCCCCATAATCCTTTTAAGTGAAGCTTCCTCTCTTGTTCCTCTCCTTGTTTTGTTGTGAACTCCGGAGGCTCCGGGAGCTGCTTATCCAAAAAACAAACACAGCTACCGTTTGCTGTGAATGAGGAGAGGCAGGCAGGGGGGTTCCCTTTGGAACGCCCACAGCTGCTGTTTGCTTTCAGTGAGAGAGAGGGGTGGAGGAGGGAGGGGGATCGGAACTTGCAAGGCAGGGTGCTGACACAGTGTCAGCACTCCAAAAATCCACTCTCTCTCCCCCAACGCTCCCTGTCACACTCCACCCCACCCCCTTTTGAAAAGCACATGGCAGCCACTTGAACCCTGGGATAGCTGCCCATAATGCACCGCTCCCAATGCCGCTGCAAATGCTGCAAATGTGGCCACGCCAGTGCGCTGGTAGCTGTCAGTGTGGACAGACTGCAGCGCTTTCCCTATTCAACTGTACGAAGACAGGTTTAACTCACAGCGCTGTACAGCTGCAAGTGTAGCCAAGCCCTCATATTCAGATTCATAAGCATATTTTCATAAAGCATATAGAGTGCAATGTCACACCAAATCACACTTCTGCCACTGGATTAAGAACATAAAAACGGACATACTGGGTCAGACCAAAGGTCCATCTAGCCCAGTATCCTGTCTTCCAAGAGTGGCTAATGCCAGGTGCTTCAGAGGGAATGAACAGAACAAGTAATCATCAAGTGATCCATCTCCTGTCACCCATTCCCAGCTTCTGGCAAACAGAGGCGGGGACACCTGGCTAGTAGCCATTGATGGACCTTACCTCCATGAATTTATCTAGTTCTTTTTTGAACCCTGTTATAGTCTTGGTCTTCACAACATCCTCTGGCAAAGAGTTCCAGTGGTTGACTGAGTTGTGTGAAGAATCACAGAATCATAGGACTGGAAGGGACCTCAAGAGGTTATCAAGTCCAGTCCCCTGCACTCATGGCAGGACCAAGCACCAGCTAGAACATCCTTGACAGGTTTGTCTAACCTGCTCTTAAAAATCTCCAATTATGGAGATTCCACAACCTTCCTAGGCAATTTATTCCAGTGCTTAACTCCCCTCTCTCACGGAGCGTGGGGGAGCCCGGGCCCTGTACCCCCAGCTTCCTGCGATTCACCATAACTCTCAGCCAGCCAGTAAAACAGAAGGTTTATTGAGCCGACAGGAACGCAGTCCAAAACAGGTCTTGCCAGTACAGACAACAGGACCCCCTTTAGTTAGGTCCATCTGGGGGGCCCAGGGAGGCCCCAGGCCCGTGGGGAAGCCCAAGCCCCGTGGGGGCCACCCCTCTCCATTTCCAGTCAGCTTCCAAAACTCCCAAAAAACTCCTTCCAGGCCTCCTGTCTCCCTTCCCCCAGCCTTTGTCCTTTGACCAGATTCCCAGTCAAAGGTGTTACCTGGCCCAACCCCCTCCTGGGTTCTCATGTTACATGCTCAGTTATCCTTCCGTCCCCAATGCAGGCAGTCCCAGCCCAGCTCCCCTGCAACCCTCCCCCTCAGTATTCAAAGAACACCACAAAACATTCTCACTTCGTCACACCCTGACAGGAAGTTTTTCCTAATGTCCAACCTAAGCCTCCCTTGCTGCAATTTAAACACATTGCTTCTTGTCCTATCATCAGAGGTTAAGAAGAATCATTTTTCTCCCTCCTCCTTGTAACAACCTTTTAAGTACTTGAAAACTGTTATCCTGTCCCCTTTCAGTCTTCTCTTTTCCAGACTAAACAATCCCATTTCTTTCAATCTTCCCTCATAGGTCATGCTTTCTAGCCCTTTAATCATTTTTGTTGCTCTTCTTTGGACTTTCTCCAATTTGTCCACATCTTTCCTGATATACAGCACCCAGAACTGGACTCAGTACTCCAGTTAAGGCCTAATCAGCGTGGAGTAGAGTGGAAGAATGACTTCTCGTGTCTTGCTTAGAACATTCCTACTAATACATCCCAGAATGATGTTTGCTTTTTTTGCAACAGTGTTACGCTGTTGACTCATATTTAGCTTGTGGTCCACGGTGACCCTCAGATCACTTTCCGCAGTACTCCTTCCTAGGCAGTCACTTCCCATTTTGTATGTGTGCATCTGATTGTTCCTTCCTAAGTGGAGTATTTTGCATTTGTCCTTACTGAATTTCATCCTATTTGCCTCAGACCATTTCTCCAGTTTGTCCAGATCGTTTTGAATTTTCATCCTATCCTCCAAAGCACTTGCAACCCCTCCCAGCTTGGTATCATCTGCAAACTTTATAAGTGTCCTCTCTATGCCATCATCTAAATCGTTGATGAAGACATTGAAAAGAACCAGACTCAGAACTGAGCCCTGCGGAACCCCACTCGTTATGCCCTTCCTTTTGTTTGTTTTAAACGTGCTGCCTATTAATTTTATTTGGTGACCCCTGGTTCTTGCATTGGCTCCACTCAGGGCAACTGGAAGTGAAAATATTTCCATTAAAGCAAAAAAGATTTCTGGGAGACAACAAGAGGCCTGATTTTCAGTTACATCTCAGTCTGACCTCTCTTTCTTGCACCAGCAATTTTGAACCAACACTTTTGCTTCCCCAGTGATAGCAGATGCAAATACTAGTCGTCAGTTAGCTCCCTAATTTGTTAATGCCCAGGGGAAGTTAGAGGCTGTAACAGATAGAGTGGCTCTCTCTTGTGGTCCTTCTGGGCCCAACTCACCCAGCTGCTAGTCTCCATGGGCATGTCTCTGTCCTAACTGAGGTCCAGTAACATGGTGTTTTGGCCCGACAGCCAAAGCACCCTCCAGTCCTACTTCTTTTCTGGCACCTGAGGTTCAGAGGTAATCTGGAACAAAACCAAATCCAACTCAAAACCTGCATCAGCCTACAAACCTTCAATAGGGCCCCAGCCTTGTATTCAGGGCTAGTCTCCCAGTCAGTGCTTCCGCTGGTTGCCTTCTCAGGAGGGCTGATCTTGCAGGCAAACTAGCTGGCTCAGGGCTGCAATCAGACTGCTTTCCCAGCAAGAGAAACGGAGCTCTGTCCTGGTTAGCCCTAAGATGATCTAGGTCCACCGTCCTCTCCTTTTATTTCCCCTCTCCATGCCTGAAGTTGGCTGCAGGTGTAGTGGGGCGGAGCCAACAGGATCCACAGGCTCTTTACATCTAATGGTTCATTGCCAATGTGGAGCCTGTCAATCTTGTTAACTCCTTCACTCCCAATGTAACAGATGTCCAAATAATAGAGCTGGATGAAAAACGGGCAGAAAAGGCAAAATTTTGAAAATATTAATAAATGTTATTGTTTAAAAAGATCTTTCTTTCTCAAAAATTGTTGAGAATATTTTACTTACTGTCATAACTATAAAGGGAAGGGTAACAACCCTCCTGTGTGTGCAATACTATAAAATCCCTCTTGGCCAGAAACACCCTAAAACCCTGACCCTACCCCTAACCCCCTCACCCTGACCCTAACCTCCCCCTCACCTACCCTAAGCCTAACTCCCCCGCTCCCCCCACCCTAACCCCCTACCCCTCAATCTACCCCTAACCCCACCTCTTACCCGAACCCTTACCCCCTGGCTGACACCTGACCCACAGAACCAATAAGGGAACAAAATACTTTCAAATCTTGGTGGGGGGAAGGCATTTGTTTGTGCTCTTTGTTTTGGGTGTGTTCGCTCTTGGGACTAAGAGGAACCGGACATTAATCCACGCTCTCCGAATCTTTCTGAACAAGTCTCTCATATTTCAAACTTGTAAGTAACAGCCAGGCAAGGCGTGTTAGTTTTATCTTTGTTTTCTCAACTTGTAAATGTTCCTTTGCTAGAGGGAGGTTTATCCCTGTTTTGCTGTACTTTAAAACTAAGGCTAGAGGGGGTTCCTCTGGGCTCTTTAAATCTAATTACCCTGTAAAGTTATTTTCCATCCTGATTTTACAAAGATGATTTTTACCTTTTTCTTTAATTAAAATTCTTCTTTTAAAAACTGGATTGATTTTTCATTGTTTTAAGATCCAAGGGTTTTGGATCTGTGTTCACCAGNCAAAGTTCCAAGTGGCTCTCCTCTAAAATTTGGAACACACTTGGTGGTGGCAGCTTACTGATAACCTAAGCTTAGGGGGCTTTCATGCGGGTCCCCACATCTGTACCCTAGAGTTCAGAGTGGGGAAGGAACCCTGACATGGTGGCAGAGCGGTGGGATCATTTTAAACCAAAAGCCAGTAAGATTTTTTTTTTCTCCTTTTTAGCTGCTTAGAAAGCAGAGCTAAAGGTAGATGCAGATCTTATCTCTCTTTGAAGGCAGAGGTGTTAAGTTTTTTTAACAAGGGTCTTTGTTAAGTGAAGGTTTCAAGCTGTGAGCAAGCAGCTAGCAAAAGGAATTTACAAGCTGAATTGTTTTTTTTTCTTTCTAACTCTCGGGTATCTCGGGTAGCTGAGTGTATCCCAGTTTCAGTGAACTGCAGAGGGGGTCAAGTATCAGAGGGGTAGCCGTGTTAGTCTGGATCTGTAAAAAGCAACAGAGAGTCCTGTGGCACCTTTAAGACTAACAGATGTATTGGAGCATAAGCTTTCGTGGGCTGACGAAATGGGTATTCACCCACGAAAGCTTATGCTCCAATACATCTGTTTGTCTTAAAGGTGCCACAGGACTCTCTGTTGCTTTTTGCAGAGGGGCTGTGGCCCAGCAGAAAAAAGCAGGAAAATGACTACAGGTCTGTCGCATCTGGCGCATTTAACATGTGTGATTTCAGCTTTACGCGGTCAGCAAAAACAAGAAAAAAAAACCAAAAAAGAGAAAAATAACAATTTAAATACAGTTTCTGTAGTGCGGGCGATTCTGCCCGCCATTACACTCAATGTAATTTTGACTATACGCGGTTTTCGCTTTACGCGCTGACTGCGGAACGTAACCCCAGCGTAAGATGAGACAGACCTGTACCAGTGAAGCAGCTAACAAACTAGAGCTGGCTAAACTGAAAGCAACAGAGAAAGAAAACAAACATAAAAAATGGATAAAACTAAAACAATTAAAAATTAATGCAAAAAGCCAGGAAAGAAACTGCCCACAAGAAAGCTATGGAGGTGGGGGAAAAAAAATGAAGGAGAGGAAAAAAGAGAGAAAGCATAAACTAAAGTTAGCAAGGGCTAAGCAGGATATACCAGCCAACCCTAGCAACCCCTCTCCAGGTACCGCTTCCACATCCCAAAAAATTCCCCACCTACAAGGCAGGTGATGATTCCGAGGCCTTCTTAAAAAATTTCGAAAGGGCCTGCCTTGGGTACAGCATCTCTACAGACCAGTACATGGTAGAGCTGAGGCCGCAGCTCAGTGAACCCTTAGCAGAGGTGGCGGCTAAAATGCCTAAGAAACACATAAACAGTTATAAACTTTTTAAAAACAAGGCCAGAATCAAAATGGGGCTAACACCCAAGCATGCCCGTCGGCGGTTCAAAGCCCTAAAGTGAAAACCGAATGTGGCATTTTCCCGACACGCCTACCACATTAAAAAAAATTGAAATGCCTGAATATCAGGAGCAAGCGTTAAATCTCTAAAAGATCTGTCTTTCCTAATAAAAATGAAGCAGTTTTTAGAGGGTGTTCCTGAGAAAATAAAAAGCTACATCCTAGATGGGAAGCCCAAAACTGTAACCAAGGCAGGGGAAATTGGAGCTAAATGGGTGGAGGTGGCAAAAAAAAAACAAAACTAGTAGCAGTTAAAGCAAATATCAGAAGGGGCAACCCGAAACAAAACCCTATCACCGGGGGCAACCCAAGGCCCCACCTACATCCCAAGGAAAAACCCAGACAGCTTATTGTCCCACCACACCAGTCTCCAGCAACCCACCTCGCCCAGTGACCAGTCAGCGATGTTTTAAATGTAATGAGCTGGGGCATGTAAAGGCCAACTGCCCCAAGAACCCCAATGGACTGCAGTTCATTATGCCGAAGTCACACCCAAGGTCCTCAGGCCCAGATGCCTCCCAGGTACCTTCAGAGCGAAGGGAAACTGTAAGTGTGGGCGGAAAGAAGGTTATCGCGTGGAGGGACACTGAAGCACAAGTGTCAGCTATCCACCAATCCTTAATGGACCCCAAATTCATCAACCCAGAAGCCCCGGTGACAATTCAACCATTCATGTCAAACTCTTTAAACTTGCCTACAGCCAAGTTGCCAGTCCAGTACAAGGGCTGGTCAAAAATGTGAACTTTTGCGGTCTATAATAATTATCCCATCCCCATGCTGCTGGAAAAAAACTTGGCCAACCATGTAAAGCTAGCCAAAAGGGTGGAAATGGTCACCCGCAGCCAGGCTAAGCAAGCTTTCACACCTATCCCTGTTCCTGAGCCTTCCACCAGGGCCCCGTCTGTGTTACCAAAGACCCAGACAAAGATGGTGGAACCAAATCCCCTGCCAACAACTGCAACAGCCGTAGTGAATCCAATCCCCAAAACCCGGCCAAAGCCAGTCCCAAAACCATTGCCAGCACTGAGTCCAGCGCTTGCAAACCCGTCTACAACTCCAATGCCAGGGGGCACCAGCGAGCCTAAACTGGCAGAAGCAGCAAATAACCCTACCCAAGAGGCTCAGCCAGAGCCTAAAATACCACATAGTGCACCAGCGGAAAGCGGTTCACGGTCAACAAAAGCAACCCCATCACCTGCCTCGCTTCCAGAGGGACCAAGCCCAGGAATGAGAGGAGGGGTTGGATGGGGGGGCGGGGGGCAGTCAGGGGACAGGGAAGGGGGGTGGATGGGGCAGGTGTTAGTTTTTATATAATCAGTAGTATGTCTAAAGGTGCATGTGTCTTATTAACTCTGTCTTCTCCTAGAGCTCCAGGAAAAAATCACAGCCAGTGTAAAACCGGCTGTCCAACACTATCTGTAATTTGGGGGGCATGTCATAACTATAAAGAAAAGGGTAACAGCCCTCCTGTGTACAATACTATAAAATCCCTCTTGGCCAGAAACACCAAACTCCTTTTACCTGTAAAGGGTTAAGAAACTCAGGTAACCTGGCTAACACTTGACCCACAAAACCAATAAGGAAACAAAATACTTTCAAATCTTGGTGGGGGAAAAGCATTTGTTTGTGCTCTTTGTTCTGGGTGTGTTCGCTCTTAAAACTAAAAGGAACCGGACATCAATCCATGCTCTCCAAATCTTTCTAAACAAGTCTCTCATATTTCAAACTTGTAAATAACAGCCAGGCAAGGCGTGTTAGTTTTATTGTTGTTTTCTCAACTTGTAAATGTTCCTTTGCTAGAGGGAGGTTTATCCCTGTTTTACTGTACTTTAAAACTAAGGCTAAAGAGGGTTCCTCTGGGCTCTTTAAATCTAATTACCCTGTAAAGTTATTTTCCATCCTCATTTTATAAAAATAATTTTTACCTTTTTCTTGAATTAAAATTCTTCTTTTAAAAACCTAATTAATTTTTCATTGTTTTAAAATCCAAGGGTTTTAAATCTGTGTTCACCAAAACTAATTGGTAAGGGTATACTCTCAAGCCTTTCCTTTCACCCAAAAAAAGGGGTGTAAAAACTTGGGAGGAAAAAAAATTAGTCTCAAATCTGCCCAGGAAGGGGGGGGGGGGGGGGGGGGTGATTAAAAACTTGAAAAATATTTTTTTTAAAAGCAAATTTCCAAGTGGCTCTCCCCTAAAATTTAAAACACATTTGGTGGTGGCAGCTTACTAATAACCTAAGCTTAGGGGGCTTTCATGCGGGTCCCCACATCTGTACCCTAAAGTTCAAAGTAAAAAAAAAACCCTAACACTGACATTTTCCAGCTTTTGATTCCCCCAGCCACACACACACTTTTCCCCCTGCTCTTTTGCCATGCTATCATTTTAGTCATGGATTCTGCAATTTTTGCAATTAAAAAAAATGTCCTGGGTGATCACTAGTCCTCTGCTTAGCTCCTGCTTTCATATTTTAAAAAATTACATTTCCACAGGGCCACCCGGGGGGGGGAGGGGGGGGGACAAGTGGGGCAATTTGCCCCAGGCCCCGGGCCCCTCAGGGGCCCCCACGAGAACGTCGGAGGCTCGCCCCCACCTCCGCCTTCCCCCATCCCCTGGTGCCTCAGCGCACCGCGTCCAGGAGCGGGGCCTGAGCTCCTCCCGCTCAGACCCGCGTGGTAAGGGGGCGGGGCTCCGAGCTCCGGGCTGAGCGGGAGGACCTCAAGCCCCACCCGAGCCACGGCGCTGCAACGCTGTCCAGGGCCGCTTCTGGACACAGCGCGGTGAGGCTCCGGGAGAGGGGGGAGGCGGGAGTAAGCAGCATGGTAAGTCCGCCTGAGCCGGACACCCCCCTGGCCCTCCCACAGGCCTGACCCCCAGCTCCGAGCCCAGCCCCTCTGAGCCGGATTTGATAGCAGCCTTCAACTACCTGAAGGGGGGTTCCAAAGAGGATGGAGCTCGGCTGTTCTCCGTGGTGGCAGATGACAGAACAAGGAGCAATGGTCTCAAGTTGCAGTGGGGGAGGTCTAGGTTGGATATTAGGAAACACTATTTCACTAAGAGGGTGGTGAAGCACTGGAATGGGTTACCTAGGGAGGTGGTGGAATCTCCATTTTAGAGGTTTTTAAGGTCCAGTTTGACAAAGCCCTGGCTGGGATGATTTAGCTGGTGTTGGTCCTGCTTTGAGCAGGAGATTGGACTGGAAGACCTCCTGAGGTCTCTTCCAACCCTAATAGTCTATGATTCTAAAGAAAGGGAAACTCTTTGTCCAGCTATCTGGAAGGAAAGGGCTCTCTTCAACGGGGGTGGCAGGGGGTGAAGGGACGGAATGGACAGGAAGACTTTGGAAGCAAGTTTTTTGTACTATAGTAATTAAAATTAAAATGTGTATTTTAGATAAGGGTGGTCTTTTGAAGGATTTATTTAAAAATCTATATGTCTGAAGTAGGGTGACCAGACAGCAAATGTGAAAAATCGGGACAGGGGGTGGGGGGTAATAGGAGCCTATATAAGAAAAAGACCCAAAAATCGGGACTGTCCCAATAAAATCGGGACATCTGGTCACCCTAGTCTGAAGATCCAAGCATTTAAGGCTAAAGATGATTGTGCATCTAAAAATCTATGCAAGGATTTTTTAGAGATGTGATTTTATAATCTTCATCAACTCACTAATGAAATATTTTTAAAGCAAATTTTAAACTAAGGTCTTGTAGACTAACATGTTAAGTACAGTAATGCACAACTGTTTTCATCAGTAAATTCAGAAACTGACAGTATGTACCTGGGGTTTGGCAAATGATTGTTAAATGGCTTCATTACCCCTTGAATGGCTCTTTAACAGTTTCAATGTTGTGCTAATAGGTCTGGCAGGATGGAGGCTTTTTCACTTTTAACTTACTAGATCCCCTCCAGAGTAAGGGTCACCAGGCTGCAGCAGCCAGCTGTGGGAGCCTGCAGGAAGAGTCAGAACACGGATAGGAAAGCCAGGAGGGTGGACACTAAAACCCAGTGGTGCCCCAAATTTTCAGGTGCCCTAAGCAGTGTATTCTGCGTATGCCTAAGGCCGGCCCTGACCCCAGCGAAGTATGTCACAGGGGTTACTTGGCAACCTGCTTAAGCCTGTAGGAGGGGAGCAGCGAGGAAGGTGTACTGCATGTCAGCCAGCCTCACCGTCACGGCTGCCACCCCCTCCACCAACTGCTGGGACCCCAGGATTTCCATCTTAGCATTCCCCTGATCCTAACAGATGTCCTGACCAGACCAGGCAAGGAGAAGGGACCAGTGACATTACCACCGACCACGGCGCTGAACCCTGGACAACAATGTGACCTGTAATGTGAACATGAGGTTCTTGCTAACACCTTACCATATTGTTTTCTGTTCTTGCCTTTCTCTTTTTTCCTTCTAACTAATCAGAGTCTGGCTTAGCCAGCCGGGACAAATCTATCCTTGCACCACAGATGTAATTAGAAAAAGGCAAGCTATAAATAATGCTTTCATCTGATTGCTTCTGATGGAGTTTAGGGTGCAAGCCAGACTAATGAGGGGCTGTGCCTCACAATGCTTTGCTGCTGTAGCTCCCAGCCTGGGGTTCTCACAACCAGCCTGCCTGCATGCAGGCCACACCCTGAGTGTGTGTGTGTGCTAGACATTCCTGGGTCAGCAGCTCTGACCCATCACCCAGCAGCCTGTTTACAGCCCCATTCTGGCTTCTACCAGCCATGGCTACAACCAGCAAGGTGACCCCACACACACCCTGTCCTGAATTTTCCCCAAACCACAGGCTTTGCAGTGTCCAGCCCTCTCCAGGACTGTTCAAAGAAAATCCTCAGGTTCATTTGTTCCCCTAAAGACACAAACCCACCAGCTTCCCACACTAAGTGGAGTTTACATTCACTTTAATTCAGACACAGCACTGGTAGGTTAGATTAATAGTAAAACAAATAGATTAACCAAAGAAGCTAGGATTTTAAGTCAGTTCACATATGAGAGACAAAGTTAGAAATGGTTAAGAAATAAGAATGGTGATACTGGGTCAGACCAAAAGTCCAGCTAAACCAGTGTCCTGTCGTCCTACAGTGGCAATGCCAGGTGCTTCAGAGGGAATGAATGGAACGGGGCATGGACATACATATTTTATGTGTATAAAACAAAACAAAATATGTGTGTACTTGCAAAACCTTGGTTTGCAGGACTTCCCTGGGTGAGACCTACTGGTCAGCACCAAAGTTTAGCTGACGAAAGTCTAATCCCAGAAGTCTTTAACTCTAATTGGGAATATTGCTGGGGATTGTCTACTCCAGGGAGTTTAGTCCAGCACAACTGACTGCAGGGGTCTTAAATATTTAGTCCATGTCTAGCCCTTTTCCTAGCAGAGTGAGAGCTCCAGGTGTAACCTGGTCATTGGGGCTGCTTGTCAATGGGGAAAGGGCCATTTCCCCCCCAGAAGACTCATAGACTTTAAGGTCAGAAGGGACCATTATGATCATCCAGTCTGACCTCCTGCACAACGCAGGCCACAGAATCTCACCCACCCACTCCTGTGACAAACCCCTAACCTATGCCTGAGTTATTGAAGTCCTCAAATCGTGGTTTAAAGACCTTAAGGTGCAGAGAATCCTCCAGCAAGTGACCCGTGCCCCATGCTGCAGAGGAAGGCGAAAAACCTCCAGGGCCTCTGCCAAGCTGCCCTGGAGGAAAATTCCTTCCCGACCCCAAATATGGCGATCAGTTGAACCCTGAGCATGTGGGCAAGACTCACCAGCCAGATACCCAGGAAAGAATTCTCTGTAGTAACTCAGATCCCATCCCATCACAGATCATTGGGCATATTTACCTGCCAATAATCAAAGATCAATTAATTGCCAAAATTAGGCTATCCCATCATACCATCCCCTCCATAAACTTATCAAGCTTAGTCTTGAAGCCAGATATGTCTTTTGCCCCCACTACTCCCCTTGGAAGGCTGTTCCAGAACTTCACTCCTCTAATGGTTAGAAACCTTAGTCTAATTTCAAGTCNTCATTGGTGGCTCATAGTCATCCTGTGATCAACCAATACTCCAAGGTCCTTCTCCTCCTCAGTTACAACCAACATTCTTGTTATTAATCCCTAAATGCATGACCTTGCACTTTTCACTATTAAATTTCATCCTATTACGATTACTCCAGTTTACAAGGTCATCCAGATCTTCCTGTATGATATCCCGGTCCTTCTCTGTATTAACAATACCTCCCAGCTTTGTGTCATCCGCAAACTTTATTAGCACATTCCCACTTTTTGTGCCAAGGTCAGTAATAAAAAGATTAAATAAGATTGGTCCCAAAACCGATCCCTGAGGAACTCCACTAGTAACCTCCTTCCAGCCTGACAGTTCACCTTTCAGTACGACCCGTTGTAGTCTCCCCTTTAACCAGTTCCTTATCCACCTTTCAATTTTCATATTGATCCCCATCTTTTCCAATTTAGCTAATAATTCCCCATGTGGAAC
>QXTE01000379.1:519012-564994 GCA_003942145.1 Platysternon megacephalum
GCTGGAGGCAAAGCAGGGTTTGAGGTGGAGGCTGACAGCTCGCGACCCCCAGTAATAACTTCGTGACCCCCTGAGGGGTCCTGACCCCCAGTTTGAGACCCGCTGGGTTAATTTAATTTTAGCAATTTAATTTAATTTAATTCACATGCATGTGCTATTTTGAGCATTTCAGTTTTCACAACATAGGCTCATCCCAGATTCTGGAACAAGCTCCAATGCTCAGTTCATGGAGTATGTACATAAGCTATACTAAAGACAAACCCACAGTAACCGTCTCCAGTTTGTGAGGGACCCCATGGAGCCAGTCTCTAGGAAACAGATAAATTCATGGAGGTTAAGTCCATTAACAGCTATTAGCCAGGATAGGTAAGGAATGGTGTCCCTAGCCTCTGTTTGTCAGAGGGTGGAGATGGATGGCAGGAGAGAGATCACTTGATCATTACCTGTTAGGTTCACTCCCTCTGGGGCACTTGGCATTGGCCAGTGTTGGTAGACAGGATACTGGGTTGGATGGACCTTTGGTCTGACCCAGTATGGCCATTCTTATGTTCTAACCTAAATGAACCCAAAGTTATGGAGACAGATATGAGTCAAGGAAGCCAGCAGAGTATCAGAAACCTGGAAAAATCTCTGACTGGATGGGCTCAGGCGTTTGGTCACAAGCTGAGGTGGTTCAAAAGTTTTGGATTTTTTTTAAGCAGAATTTTTTTATTGTTTCTTTAAACAATCAAACACAGCAAGCAGCAAATATTTGGCCACACACTTCTGAAACCCCAAACCATGTTCAGGTTTTGGCAGACTAATTTCAGCTTTTCAATTAAAAAAACCACAACAAATTTTGAAGGAAAGCAGACATTGTCCGTGATTTTTTCTGCTTTTTAAAAACCCCTAGTTTTCGATCCAAAAAAAGTTTTGACGGAAAATATTTGTCCAACCCTTTTAATGAGCTTTAGTGCCTTTTAGCACTAGCTGATGCTGAGAACCAGTGATACCTTGTAAAGGTGACTTGAAAAGAAGTTTTCTCAAAACTGGGTTTGTGCCGAGATGCGGAAGGTTTTTAAATGTTTATTTTTCCCAGGGCCGCCCGGGGGGGAGGCAGTGGGGCAATTTGCCCTGGGCCCCACAGGCCCCCCCGCCCCCGNGCCCCCTGAATCCTCTGGGCGGCCCTGTGAAATTCAAAAGTTCCCGGGGCTTTCCCTGTCTACCTGGCAAGTGCATCTGAGTTGAAAGTGCTGTCCAGAGCGGTCACAATGGAGCACTCTGGGATAGCTCCCGGAGGCCAATACCGTCGAATTGCGTCCACACTACCCCAAATTCGACCCGGCGATGTCAATTTCAGCGCTAATCCCCTCGTTGGGGAGGAGTACAGAAATCAATTTTAAGAGCCCTTTAAGTCGACAAAAATGGCTTTGTCGTGTGGACGGGTGCAGGGTTAAATGGATCTAATGCTGCTAAATTCGACCTAAACTCGTAGTGTAGACCAGGGCTAACTGGAAGATCAGACATCTCCTCACCACTCACATCCTCACTGGGGCCGGAAGGCTCACCGTGAACATTTGTGTCTGTATCTCAGGAGAGCTCCTTCCTGCTTATAGAAAAGCTTCTTTTGCTTTCTTTCTTTTTCTGAATGCTGCCCCAGAGGGACGTTTTCTTCTTTCACTCATGACTGCTGTTTTGTGCCAGCTATAGTGGCTCTCAACACTCAGTTGAAGGGGACAAATAAGCAGGCTGGTAGCAGGGCCTGACTGAGGGACGATATCAGCGTCTTAAGGACCTAACTGGCTCCTACTACTTCAGTTGACTGCCTGTTCTCCTCAATTGGGTTCAGGGAAGCAGCAGGAAACAGGAAGCTCCGTGAGAAGCTGGTGTTAATCAGTCCAGGCTCCTGGGGGTGCCTGAGAGGTACATAAGAGGCTCCTCCTCCTCTCTCTCCCTGCAGCGCCTGCTGCTTTCTGTTATTCCCTCTCACCTTTTCTCCTGCCTGCCTGTTATGTCTCTTATGCCCTCCTTCCTCCAGCCCAGCACTCCACCATCTCTGTGCATCTGGAGCAGAGAGAATACATATGCACCAGCAGCAGACACAATTTTCGACACTCTGGGTCCTAGTGGCGCCCACCCCCACCCCAGCCGCCCTGCATACTGGTAAGTCCGGTAAGTTATTTTCACCCCTGGCTGTGATGGACTCTACTCTAGGGAATTCTGCAGCAGCACTGGACATAGAATTTTGTATTTTCCTGCATAAAATAAGTTTTGCCTCAGTAGTGCTGCAGTTACGCCTTTTGCCCACCAGTGGCCGCTATGGCACTAGAACAGCCAGCATGAACGCAGCTGGCTGTTCTGGCCACACAGCGGCCTCTGCTGGGCAAAAGGCAGAACTCCAGCACTTCTGAGGCAAAATGTTTTTTTATGCGGGAAAAGAATCTGCCAGACTGTTTATCACTCAGGGTGAGAATTTGCTAATTTATACCCCACCTCTCTAGTGTGTTATGATCAGTTTGCGTTTTTTGTTTATTTACTAAGGTAATCTGCTTTGTTCTGTTTGCTATCCCTGATTATCACTTAACATTTACCTTTTGTACTTAATAAACTTAATTCTTGTTTATTTCAAAACCCAGTTTGTGTAATTCATATGGGGGCGGGGGCAAAAAGCTCTGCGTGTCTCCCTCTACATTGAGGAAGGGGGCCATTTTTATGAGCTTGCATGGTACAGATCTCTCTATACTGTACAAGACTATATAATTTTGGGCTCGCACTCCAGAGGGTGTGTGCATAGTAGCTGCTGATGGCCCCACACCCGGGGCTCTGCACGCAGGGTCCTGGCCCCACATGCAGGGTCCCAGCCTTGGCCCCCTTACCCATCTGTGTCCCCCCACCACCAAAGCCATGGTCCCATTCCTGGCCCCAGATGAAGGGGGGGGGGGCACAGACAGGACTAAGGAGGGTGAGGTTAAAAGTTTGGGGGGGGGGGACCACTGGCTTTCAGCACCCCCACTGTAAAAATTGTTCCAGTGCCACTGGCTCTTGGTGAAGCCTTTAGGAAGCCAAACGTTCTCCTTAACCTCTGGAATGCCATTTCACTGCATAGCACGAGGGTGACCACCTTCTGGGCAAAATGCAATTTGCAAAAGGCTTTCCATGAAACAGACCTAAAGAATGGCTCAGCATCACTGCCCAGGAGATACATCAATACCAAACTCACTCCAGCACTACATTACCAAGGGGGAAGGAGGAGAACTCAGCTTCAGGACTTCTTACGTAAGGCCGACGCTACACGGATGGATACTGCAACAGGCCAGCGTCCCTGACCCAGCCAGCCCAGGTTGATTATCAGACCCTGATGGGAAGGGACCATGTGATTATAAAAGCCAGCCAGCAGCACAGTTAGGGAGGAGAGCTGCAGAAGGAAGGATGTGGTCCTGGGACTAGTGCTGGACCAAAGAGATGGGTGTAGAATGAAAGGACTCTGGGCCCCTGTAGCCTGGGTTAGCCAGGAAAGTAGCTTGTTTTGTGTTCCTTGGGAAGTCTTTTTTTTTTTTTAAGAGACTTGGGCAGCAGCCCGCCAGATACCGCAGACATATCGTGCCCTTTGGGTTGGATAGACAGGCCGATTTCAATTCAATTCACTCCGTAAGGGTATGTCTACACTGCGGTAGACATCCATGCCCTAGCACACTCGGGCTAGCCCCCTGAATCCAGTGTTGCCCGAGGTACGTTCTCAGGCAGCTAGCCCCTCCCACAGCTTGTGCCACTGTGGCCATGCTGCTATTTTCAATGGGCTAATTTGATCAGAGCGAGCGCAAGGACAAGCTGAGACTTACACTTCCCGGAGGCTGTGTAGATGTACCCTAAATTCTACTCCAGATCCAATCCAGGGCCAGCTATTGGTGTCACTTTGCCAGTGCGATCTCCTAGGGTAGAGCAGAAACGCTGCCACACACACTGATGGGGCTTACCGCTGCTTGAAACAGGGAGAAGAGTCCCTCCTTCAAAATGCAGCTTGTAGCTATTTACCTCCAGCAGGCGTGAGCACTGGGTTGAATTTAAGGCAGATCCCCAGGGCAAATGTAACCCATGCCTGCTTGGTGTGGCACTCTGTCCCCCTCTAGTGGCACCTAGACTAGCACTAGAGATTGATGAAAGCTACAGCAGTGACTAAGAAAGAGATGTCTTTTAGCTCATGCAGTAGCAGCTCATGCATTAAGCTCCAGAGATCCCAGGTTTGATCCCAGCTGATGACAACCGGCATCTGTCAGCTTTACACAAGCAAAGCCTAAAACCAAAATTCGCTTTGGGAACCTTAATGACTGTGTCTACGTGCCAATGAGAGGCCTCCTCCCAGGTGCCCCCTTGTGGCCACTGCAAGTAGCCCCTCGCCGCAGTTTCCCCTCCTAGTTCCGCAATAAACTCAAAAAGGACTTTGCAAATCCAATAACAGCATGCCTTACAGTCTGGTTGAGTAACTTAAAATTCAGAATTAAACACAAAAATCTTCCCTCCAGCCTTAAGCTGGGCCTAAGACTTTCCTGTTTTGGTAGGCTACTCCCAGCCCTTCCTAGTATGGCCAGCTCCCCTGGTCTCCCTGTAGGAGTCTATCTCCAGCCTTCCTGAGCTTCCCCACAGCTTCCTGCTGCTCTTATAGGGGAATCACCTGCTGGCTGCACATGTGTGCCTACTTAGTAAGTAGGGCTGGCCAGTCCCAGGCTTCAAGCCCTTATGGGTATGTCTGCACTGCAATTAGACACCCATGACTGACCCATGCCAGCTGACTTGGGCTCGGGCTAAGGGGCTGTTTAATTGCAGTGTCGATGTTCAGCCTCAGGCAGTGGTAATTAAACAGCCCCTTAGCCTGAGTCAGCTGGCACGGGCCAGCCATGGGTATCTCAATGCAGTGCAGACATACCCTAAAGAGGCAAGCCAACATGTTACAGTAGGCATGGAAGGATTCCATTTTTTTAATCGGTAGATGTCGGTCAATGTCAGTTTCACTGTCCACACACAAACTCATGAAAAAATATTTCCATGGATAATGACCGGAATTTACAGCTGGGCAACGTAAGACAATGCTGCTTGAGAACTTACTCGAGTTGGATTTAAGGCTATTTACTTTGCCTAGTTTGACATGTGATGTTGACAGTTTGTGGTTTAATAGGTACAACGCTCTTAAATCTCATCGTCTATTGTCATTACATAAGTATTGACTGACACCTCCACCCCATAATTTTCCTGCAACTGAAAATTTCAATCTGTAAAAATAAAAGATATGCTTAAAAATAAATATGGATATTTGTGAGGAAGCGGCTTCTTTCCCTTTGTTATGTTATACATGAAACTTAATGTTGTGCATGAATACTGTGGGTGCCTCAGTTTTCCTGTATATTACACCAATGCCTAGGTGGTGGGGATAAGGATAAGAATTGAGACCCTCAAGGATAGGTGAGGCTCCTCCAGCTGTCTGTACGGAGGCAATGGCCAATCCCCTTCGTAACCTGAGAACCAGGAGGGAGATGCAACCAGGTGACACTTTGTCCAGGAAGTAAGACAGAGAACTGAGATGGGGCAACAGGCGTGGCTGCTGGAAGCGAGGCAGTCTTCTGTTTTGGGGCTCAAGGGGGAGGGTCAGGACCTCAAGGCTCTGGTGTTCCCTCCCCCCAAGATGGACTTTACTGAATGGTCCTGCTTTCTGTGTTAACAAGCTCTGTTCTACTCTTTGTCCCTGTTGACTAATAAACCTTCTGTTTTATAGGCTGGCTGAGAGTCATGGCTGACTGCGGAGTTGGGGTGCAGGGTCCCTCTAGCTTCTCCCAGGGTCCCAGCCAGGTGGACCCCTTAGCCGAAAAGACTTCATGGCACACTACACCAGAGTCCTGTCTGGCTTCATACAGAGCAATTCCAGAGCACATGGCCTGTGACTCTGTGACAATATTATACAGGTCTGTCTCATCTTACGCTGGGGTTACATTCCGCAGTCAGCGCCTAAAGCGAAAATTGCGTATAGTCAAAATTACATTGAGTGTAATGGCAGGCGGAATTGCCCGCACTACAGAAACAGTATTAAAATTGTTATTTTTCTCTTTTTGGTTTTTTTTGGGGGGGGGTTTTGCCGACCGCGTAAAGCTGAAATCGCGCATGTTAAATGCGCTTAAGATGCGACAGACCTGTACATGAAAATTATAAAACAAAAAAACCTGATTTCTGCCAAGCCTGGTGCTCAGATGCTTTTGGGGTGGGTGCCCTAAAGCCTCTACAGGAAAGAAATCAGGAAAGGACCATTTGTTAACATAATTTTATTAAACACAAAAATATTCACTGGTTACCTTCCTGTGTAGACAGCCAGGCCCACCGTGGAACCAATTACCTCCCATCATCATGTTTGTGGCGGGGGGGAGGAAGGGGGGGTGTCACAGGTAATGTGGATGATTCTGCTACAAGAGCAGCCCAACCATGGTTCGAAGGCTTCTTAGCAAGAATTCTTCTCCACACCAGTCAGCCCAAGAGGAGTTCTCCAGGGCAGGTTTAGCTGCTTGTGCTATGCATTGGGGGCAGGATTTGGGCCTGGAAGTGCTCTTATAGGCAGAAAAGGGACTTTGTATAAAAGCTTCTCCTGGCCAGAGTCATGAGTCCAAAATGCAGGGCCAGGACTCATGGGTTCTAGTCCCAGATCCAGCACTGGCTTGCTATGTAACCCTGGACCTGTCCCTACCCCTTGCTCCATGCCCCTCTTAAGTAAAGAGGGGATTAAAAACAGTGACCCATCTCTGATGTTGTGCATGACGATTAACTGGTTAATGTTGGCATAGTGCTTTGTAGACAGAAGGCTGGATGGTCCTCTTCTGTCACTTCTGACTTACAATCAGAGGTGCCCGGTACGGCGTACCGGCAAGAGCCAGTGCGCTGTACCGGGGCGGCCCAGCTTCCCCAGGCGGCAATTTAAAGGGCCTGGAGCTCCCAGCAGCGGCTGGAGCCCCAGGCCCTTTAAATTGCCGCCAGAGCCCCGCTGCTGGAGCCCTGCGGTAGCGGCAGCGGGGCTCCGGGGGCTATTTAAAGGGCCGGGGTGGTAGAAGCAAGGGAGTCCTGAGCCCTTTAAATAGCCCCCAGAGCCCTCTACGGCCCCGGCCCTTTAAATAGCCGCCGGAGCCCCGCTGCCAGACCCCTGGGGTAGCAGCGGCAGCCGGGGGCTCTGGCAGCAGTTTAAAGGGCCCGGGGCAGTAGCGGCGGCCGAGCCCTGGGCCCTTTAAACTGCTGCCGGAGCCCCCGGCTGCCACTGCTACCCCGGCGGGGGACGGGAGGGCACTTACCGGTACAGGGCAGACCGGGGCTGGCTCTGACCCCCCCATCCCCGCCCGAGGCGCCGCCCCTTCCGGGAGCCAGAGCCAGCCCCAACCCAGCCCCGTACCGGTAAGTCCCTATTTCTACTTTCACCCCTGCTTACAATAGTGTGAGATTGGAATCCGGCCCAGGTGATCTGTAGAAATATGAATTCATAGGCCTCTGCCCTTGCCTCGCTCCCCATGTTCTGCTGCGAGGGATAGCACAGATGGCATGAGAGAGCTCCCTGGACGGTGCCACCTTCACGGGGCGATCACCCTGGTTCCACTGTGCCTGGGGACACAGCGGAAGGGGCAAGTTTTGCCCTTAATGCTCCAGTACAGTTAGGAAAGTAACAGTGCATGTGTTATAGGCACTAAAACATGCACTAAAACATGCACTAAACCCATTTTGCAGATGAGGCAATGGAGACCCAGAAAGAAGGAGCAACTTGCTCAAAACCACAAGAAGCCAGGGGCAGCACTAGGAATAGATCCCAGAAGTTCTGATTCCCAGTCTCCTGCTGTACTAACCAGACAAAACTACTGTGACATCCAGGGTCTAAAGATCCACCATGTTGACATGAATGTGCCCCAAATCCCTCAGATACACTATAGAGCCCCATTCACATCACTAACTGTTCCGTAGCCACCTTATTGCTTTGTCCATGACATGTCATTGATGGTGCAGAGAGGTCCAATGATGGGGAAAGTCCAGATCTTGCTTCCAGTTTTGTACAGGACTCAGATTTCTCTCTTCTCCCGAAGATCTTCCCTGGAGATGTTCAAAGACAGCCTGCTCCCTCTAGCCACGTTCTCTCTTAAGCCAGACATGTTCTTCTGAGCCTCCTGCCTGACATATAACGGGACCGAGGATGCAACAGAAGGGGATAAACTCGGCTGGGGAAAAACTCCAAGGAAATATATACTAAAGAGCGTCCATTCACCAAGGCTCATGCTGAGGGCTTCTTTGATTTCATTGTTGTCACTGTAAACCAGGGCACGTCCATTTAGATTATGGTCCCTCAGCCTCTGTTTATACCGCTGGACGTTTTCTTCCTTAAAGCCAACTGTGTCCATCTGGAAGAGAAGAGGAAGCTTCCATTAGCGCCGCACATATATTTGAAATGTTTCACAACACATTCTTAGGAAGATTCCGTGGTGGCTCCAGAGAGGAACCTGTGTCAGCTCCTTCAGATTCTAGCAAAGAAGACGTGCCAGCAGGTTGCAGGACTATCGACAGTATCTGGAAAATCCCTCTGGTGTATGCTGGAATACTACTGGAGGTACCACTGATCAAGTCAGTATGACAAGTACAGAAGATCAGGCAACTAAGGGGAAAGGGATAGTGTGGTGTACTGAGGAGTGTGTTGGAATTGCAAGCTATCACTTTAAGAGTGAGGGGGTTTCCTAGGTCCTGCTTGCAGGCGAGAGGGCTCTTTAGGGAAGCGCGCAGTCAGAGTCAGCCTGCAGTGGGGTGAGTTGGGCTTCACTACCTTAGGGAGCAGCCTGCTTTGTCTCCTCTGTTTATTGGTTCTCATCTAATATTCTGGATTCTAAGAAAGAAAGTGGTGTTACGTTACAACCTTCCAGCAAGAGTATTTATGTTTTTATCTCACTTCTCTGTGTGCATGCTGCGAACATAACAGATAGCTAAGAATCCTCCATAGTCGTAAGACAGACAGAAGTCATTTCAGAGAGTAAAGGAGGAACCCCTTGGCATGGGCACCAGGTTTGTATAATTTTTGGTGGTGCCCAGAACGGGTCCATGCAGAGCCGTCTCGTCCATAGGACGGACTGGGGCAATCACCCTGGGCCCTGTGCTTTGGGGGCCTTGTGCTTCAGGGGCACACAGGGTCCAGGGCAGCCTGGGGAGGGTAGTGGGGGGCCTGGCACCGGTAGCAGCGAGCGACCCAGTTCCAGTCTGCCCCGCCCCGCCAGCTCCTGGTATCACTCAGGGGAGGGGGTGGAAGCCAGAAGGAGGTGGGGCAGGGGCTTGGGGGAAGGGGTGGAATGGGGGCAGGGTGGGGTGAGCCCAAACATTGTTGGAGCCGGGCCCACGTTCCTAAATATTGGTGGAGGACGGGCACCACGGGCCCATATAACTCGCCGCCTATGCCCCTTGGAGATCCGGCCAAGGACTTTAGGGTCAGAGGACAGAGCTCCAAGGATCAGAGTTGTTGTTCCAAGAAGAAATTTCCTGGGCCATTTCAAACATGTACCAAGGGTCAGAAGCGGCTAGAGCTCCCTAAAAGTGGGGGGGGCTCCCCCGCCCCACTCCTTCCCCAGAGGCCCCACCTCCGTGTCGCCCCTTCTCCCCTTGCCCTTGCACCGCCCATTCCCCTGAGGCCCCATCCCCACACCACCTCTTCCCCTCGATACCCTGTCCACCACTCGCTCCTCCCCGCCCCCTCCTCCTGCTGCTCACCCCTTACGACAGGGAAAAAGTGCACAGCTCTTCCACTTTTAAAAGTGATGGGGCTCTGGCCTCTTGGCGCCCCCCGTTGCAGCGCTTCTGCCAAGGGTTAAGCATAGTCATTATGAATTTAAAAAGTCCCCTGAAGTGTTGAGGGTATCCAGGACAGCAACTGCTATGTTCCTAACACTACACAGAGGGTAACAGTCAATCCTAAACCCCGAGTCCAGCCCTGCGTCAGCAAAAGCTGAAACAAAAATGTTCTGCAGCACACTTATGGTTTGCTTTTGCAAATGCACTGGTTAGATGGGATAGTTTTCTCCCAGCTCCAGTGCCCATAGCCCTCATCCCCCTCTCAGCGTGAGGAGCAGCTGTCACGGGGCTTGCTATTAAGTAGCATGGGACAATCTACGTACCGCTGACGCTGCGGGGTGGCAGGAAGCATGAGAGTCACCTACCTCTCTGCAGACATCATCCACCGTCATACCCAGCAGGGTGCACGCGGTGAGCCTGTTGAACTTCTTTGTCCGTTTCAGGCTGTGACTGCCGCGTTGCAGCTCCATCTGCCTTTTCAAGGACAGGTCTAAGTTGACCGTGTAGGGCAAGTAGAAGGTGGCTTCCTTCACCCGAAACCTGCCGCATAGGAAGTTGTGGAAGAGCTCAGGATCCCGGTCCAGTTCCAGAAGCTTTTCCATCTGGCCTTTAAGCATGTCCAGCTCTTCCATGTACTTCTCATAGACCTCCCACAGGAACATGTCGGGGGGGAGTGGGCTTTCTTGGCAGCAGCCCAGGCTGCTCCTCTGCTCCTCATCCTCGATGCACTGCAAGACCCAGCTCAGACGGCATGGCCACTGGTTGGCAAGGAGCACCCAGTCCACCACCTTCTTCGGACACACCTCGTCCTTGGGGACGTTTCTTGCCAGGAGCCTGATGGTGATGGTGATGGTGTTCACGATCCGCCGCATCTGCACCACGTTGTCCGTCATGTATTCCTTCAAGGAGTCATCCAGGAGGTAGTCAAAAGCTTCTTGAATGAGGTCTTTGGCTCTGATGCCCTTCCCATAGCCACCGGGTCCTGGTTCCTGGGTTCTGAGGTCTCTGACAATGAGAGATATCTGGCTGTCATCTGCACCTGGATTCGCTGCATCGTGGTTTGCAGAATTGTCGCAAGGGACTGAGAGAAAGTTCAAGTTAGCTTCCATCTTGGGATCCTGCTGGAAGCCTACCTCCTCCTCTAGGTCTCTCTCTTGCCACTTCCGGCGCTCGGTGATGTCCCTGATCAGTCTCAGCTTGGTGTCACAGTCCATCCGAGGGACAGAGAAGGGCAGGGTGACGATGCGGTTTAAGAACTCGTAGCCGTTGTTGGCCATGCCCTTCATGTACATGGAGCTTTCCACGCAGTCAACGATGATGCTCGGGTCGACAGCCAGGATGGAGATGAAAGGAGCATCATAGTCCGAAAGGAGGATGTTCATGGCGTCCAGGACGCCGACCACCTTGTCAGGGCTGCACCTGTCCAAGTGGGTGATCTCTAGTACCACCTGCAGCTTGCGCCTCTGGAAGATTTCCATGAACTGAAGGAACCTGGTGACTGTCCTCACTTCCCTTTTAACGCTGCTCATGAAGCCCAGCTGAGCGCTGAGATCTGTCCGATTCATCTGTCTCTCCAGCTGGGTCTTCTGGGTAACGATGACGTTTCGTACCACCATGATGGCAATCCGAATAGCAGCGGCCGCAGAGATGCCAACGGCTGTCGCCCCGATGCCCTCCACGACAGCTATTGCGTCTCCCGAGGCATCCCCAACGGGGATCCCAACCACTAGGAGGAGAATGCCCACCCCAATAGCTACCACAGTCACAAGGATCACAGCAGCCCACAGGGGGAGGCAGAGGTACTTTTTGCTAACCCATTCCTGATCCCCTGGTCTCTCAATGATGCCACATTTCCTGCCTATGGCCCTGTAAATGCTCACAGGTAGGAGACCAAAGTGTCTTTCAATGCCATCACACAGCGTGGTGATGAGGCCTGCCCACAGATGGTCGCTGCCTGCATACTCCCAGGCACTGAAATGGATGAAGATATGCTGGACGTTCTTTCTCTGCTTCTGCTGCTCCGTCAGGACCGGCTGATAGAAGATCATGAGAAACAGGAGCTTGAGCAGATCCCGGCCAGAGCTCCCACACTGCTTTTTCCCCGTCCGCTGAAGTTCCTGCTGGTCTTTCTTTGTTGATTCGCTAACCATGTACTCTGCCATAAGAGAGGAAGGCGTACATTAGACACCTGGCAGTACCTTAAATCTTTCCTCCTCAAGGATCTTCCAGATTGACAATCCATCCCCTCCTGGGGAGCATTGAAGAATGGGAGAAGGTTGTAATCCCCATCCTCTCCCATCCCTTCCCCTCCTTATGTTCCCCAGGGCCGTACTCACGCTGGATTTTCTGTAAGAGCAGGTTTTTGCAGTGTCCCCATGGTGCATAAAACCCGACAGTCACTGGTGTGGGTACACTGTACAGGGCCTTTGCTAAGGCGAAGCAGTAGACATCCTCTTTGGTCTGGAACTCTGCAACAGGGACAAGGGAAAACACGAAGATCAGCTTTACCGAGAGCATCAGTGGTGGATGCTCGATTACTCACGTTCTTTTCCTTGTGAGCTTTTAATACTTGGCAAAGGTCCAAGACCCATCGTGTTCCTGGCCTCTGCACTCAGATTCCCATCAAGAAAGCCACTTAGGGTATGTCTATGTTGGAGCTGGAGGTGGGATCTCCAACTCTGGTAGACATATTCACACTAGCTCGGAGCGAGCCAGCATGCTAAAAATAGCAGTGTCTAGCTGCCACACGTATGATCCCATCTGAAATCCTCCTAGATATGTTCTTGAGGCAGCTAGCCCTCCTGCCTCCCATACTAATGTAGCTGCAGTGGGGGAAACCACACAGAACCCTGGAAATAAGGAGTAAATTTTTAACAGGGAGAGTAATTAGCCACTGGAACAATTGACCAAGGTTGATGGTGGATTCTCAATCCATGGACAATTTTTAAATCAAGACTGGATGTTTGTCTAAAAGATCTGCTCTGGGAATTGTGTTGGGGCAGTTCTCCAGCCTGTACTATGCAGGAGGTCAGACTAGATCAATTGTCCCCAACCTTTCAGTGTGGCGGGCGCCGGACGACCAGCCGCCGAAATGCCGCCGAGAAGCGGCGTCTTCGAGAAGCGTGGCCGCCAAAATGCCTCAGAGAAGCAGCATCATCAAGAAGCGTCGCTGCTGAAATGCCGCTGCTTCTCGGCGGCATTTCGGCAGCCACGCTTCTTGATGCTGCTGCTTCTCGGCGGCATTTTGGCGGCTGCTTGTCCGGCGGGCGCACATAAATGCCCCGGTGGGTGCCATGGCGCCCGCGGGCACCGTGTTGGGGACCACTGGACTAGATGATCACAATGGTCCCTTCTGGCCTGGGAATCTATGAAACCCCTGGTGTGGGGGGGATATGAGGAACAATGGTATGGAGGAGCAGGACATGGGAAACACAGAGCCCTTGGCATTGGGGGATTGATGGGGGAGTTTCAGGAAGTCCTGAAATAGTGGGGGATGGGAGGATGGCACTCAGAGGGGAAATGGAGGGATATGCAAAGAGACCCTAGTGTGGCTAACAGAAGCAACAAAGTGTTGTTTAAGTCATTATTTTATTAATAAACTTGCACCCTGCTATGTCAGGAAGAAAGACAACCTAACTCCAAAGGGATTTATGCAAATAGTGGAAAGAGACCTAATGAGAAAATAACACATTCATGGAAGCACCTGTTGCAGAACACCAGGCATCCTGAAGGCACCATTTTCCTATTGAAGATTTAGGAGGAGATTAGCGCCCATCTCTGCCTTGGAAAATTTCCACAGCAGCAATCCTTAGGTGCAATTTGGGTGTTGCATGTTGTTTTCTTGTGGGACAGCAGGTGGTGCTGTTGCCTGCCCGTGATGCACGGCCATTAGATCTAGCTAGTGTTTTCAGATTGAGCGTAGTTGCTAAGCTGTAGCTGCTAAGGACACAGCTGGTTAAATGATGAATTGAGCGGACATCCCTGAGATGTAGTCACCATGTCCTGCAAGGAGTAGTATTGGACCTGGTGCAAGATTTAAGGCCTGAACCAGAGGCTATGAACCAAAGTCAGGCCATGTAGTACAACAGATGCTTACAAGTTCTCTGTCCAGTACATGAACTTGGCAAAGTTGGTGCTAGTGCACTAGGCTCTGGATATTTACGTAAATATATGGCAGCAAATACAGATAAATCCCAATCTAGTACAAGATAAGATGGTTTGACAAAATAACTAATAGAAATTTTTTGTTCAAGATATTAGGAACAAGGGGAGGTAACAAACGCCATAAAACACGTAAGGGGGTACGCAAGTTGTTTGTTTCAGGCTATAAATATCGGGGTACCTCGCCTTAACCCTTTGTGTGGCCTAGGGGGTAGCAGAGACTTCCGCTGCTGATTGAGCCGCTCCTTGCCACGGAGCACTCATGGGTTAGTGTACATGTAACCACAGAGCCAGGGTGCTAGGACTGCGCCTTCGGGGCAATAAACCTGGCCGAGGGCCTTTGTCACCAGACCATGCCTGTGGTCTTTCTTTATGAGTAACATTGAGGTCTGCTGAATTAGCAGGCTGCGTTATCTGCTATTAGTACTGATAACACTGGAGCTCCAAGGACAGAAGCACTGAGCAACATTACTGAGGCAACGACATTTCAGCTTACAGCACTTAACAACACTAGGAGCCCATAAGTGTACCTTTTGACGCTGCTTCAGCTAGTATTAAGCCAAGCGGAGTTAGCAGAGCGTCCAGCACTCTTGCTCACCGCTCTGTTATGCAGAGGGATAGACAGAGAAAAGAAAGGCCCAGATGTTCCTTTGCCCTGGCCTGAAAAGGTCCCAGGTCTGGCTTGTGCCACTTCCCATGCTACTGTGGGCCATACTTTCAGGGTGGGGGACTCTCTCCTGGGAGGCAGTGATGCTGAAAAAGATTTAGGAGTCATGGTGGGTAATCAGCTGAACATGAGCTCTCAGGGCAGCACTGTGGCTAAATGTGATCCTGGGATGTATAAACAGGAGAATCTTGAGCAGGAGTAAAGAGGTTGTTTTACCTCTATATTCGGCACTGGTGCGACTGCTGCTGGAATCCTGTGTCCAGTTCTGGTGCCCACAATTCAAGAAGGATGTTGATAAATTGGAGAGGGCTCAGAGAAGCGCCACGAGAATGTAGGCTTAGGCTTTAAAGGGTTAGAAAACCTGCCCAATAGATCGAGCTCCTTGGGTCTCTCACTATTTAGCTTAACAAAGAGAAGGTGAAGGGGTGACTTGATGCCAGTCTATCAGTACCTCCATGAGGAACAAATATTTCCTAATAGGCTCTTCAATCTAACAGAGAAAGGTCTAACATGATCCAATGACTGCAGGTTGAGTCTAGACAAATTCAGACTGAAAATAAGGCATAAATTGTTAATGGTAAGAGTAATTAACCATTGCAACAATTTATCAAGGGTCATGGTAGATTCTACATCACTGAAAATTTTAAAATCAAGATTGGATGTTTTTCTAGAAGATCTGCTCTAGGAACTGTTTGGGGGCAGGTCTCTGGCCTGTGTTACACAGGTGGTCAGACTAGATGATCAGAATGGTCCCTTCTGGCCTTGAAATCTATGAATCTATGCTGTGGCTTCCCTCCTATAATTACACTAGTTTTGATATAGGGCAGCTACGTCTACACGGGCTGCAATTACACCTCCCAACTGCAGTGTAGACAGACCCTGAGAGGCAGCTGAGCTTCACGAGACATCTTGGAAACCAGTAGTTTCCAGAGTATCTTAAAACACAACCATCAACCCAGTGAAAACTGGCTTAAGGAGGTTTAAAACAAACATAAGGAAGTACGTCTTCACCCAACCCACCATCAACCTGTGGAACTCGTTGCCTGGGGATGTTGTGAAGGCCAAAAGTGTAACTGGGGTCAAAAAGAATGAGATCAGTTCCCGGAGAATAGGTCCACCAATGGCTATTAGCCAAGATGGTCAGGGACGCAACCCCATGCTCTGGGTGTCCCTAAGAATCCAACTGCCAGAAGCTGGGCCTGGACAACAGGGGATGGATCACTCGATAATTGCCCTGCTCTGGTCATTCCCTCTGAAGCACCTGGCACCAGCTGCTGTTGGAAGACAAGATACTGAGCTAGATGGACCATTTATCTGACCCTGTATGGCCATTCTGATATTCTTAATCTGCCCCCCACGGAGGTCTCATGCTAGTCTCTAACAAAGATTGGTTTAAACCCTTGAAGGAGGAGGTTTAATATCCCTTCCAACATTTGTGGTAGTATTGGATGTGGCCTAGCAAACAGAGCACTGAGCTTGGTCTCAGGAGAGCTGGGTTCTATTCCTGCCTCTCGCACAGGGTGACCTTTGGTGAGTCTCTTTACCTCAGTTTCCCCATCTGTAAAATGGAAATAATGATACTGATTCTCCTTTTTAAAGTGCTTTGAGATCTACAAATAATAGCTAGGGATTATTATTAACTATTCTAATACTGGCTAGCCAGATAAATCACCCAGTTCCTCTCTGAATCGCATTCAATTCTTGATCTCAGCCACAAAAGTCAGACGCCTGGGAAAGTAACATGGGGAATAAAAGCCGCTATTTGTGGTCATCTTCCTGGCAGAAATCCCACTGAATGGGAGCCGTCTACACACATTACCAGGAGCCCAGGAATAACAAGGGTCCAAAACTACAGCTGCAGAGCTATTTAGCCACCTCCTTCAGGCCAGGTGTCCAGTGATACTCCCAGCTTTTCAGCAAAATGAACAGGAGTACTTGTGGCACCTTAGAGACTAACTCTAAGGTGCCACAAGTACTCCTGTTCATTTTGCTGATACAGACTAACACGGCTGCTACTCTGAAACCAGCTTTTCAGGGCATCTTTGGGCATGTATTTAAATAGAGGCAGCACCACACGCTCAGCCCTTCTTTATCCATCCCCTTTCTCTCCATTTGCATGCAACCTTCAAATGGCCAAAGGTTTCCCTTTTCCTTCCCTCCTTGGTTAAACAAGCTGGTTAAACAGCAAGAGGTGAGGGAGTGATAAGCACCAGCAAGCAGAGTCACTCGGCTTCGGGGTTACAGGGCCAGCGTAACTCTGCTTTCAAAACTGTGCCGACCACAACCGCACCTAAGGGAGGGGCTGGAACAAGAAACCGGGCCCCATTCCTGCAGGTTATTGGGGCTCCCCCCCAGGCAGATGGCCTCTCCCAGCTGCTGCTCTCCCAGGATAGAATCCGGTCTCTCCCCTACCCAAGGCAGGCACGCAGCCTTCGCCCACTTACTGCCCCGTAGCCTCCTGCTGTCTGACGGCAAGGCCCATAATAACCCAATGATGCAGTCCCTGGCATCTGACCCTTTGAAGGCAGATCAGTAACCCTCCATAGATGGCTCTCTCCATGCCTTGCTTCCTTGCTGAAAACACCCATTTCTACAGGTGCTAACCTTTGCTTTAAATATTAAATAAATACTGAATGGGGGAGGCAACATAGTGACAGATGATGTGGAAAAAGCTGAAGTACTCAATGCTTTTTTTGCTTCGGTCTTCACAGACAAGGTCAGCTCCCAGCAGGGCCGGCTTTAGGCCGATTCCCCCGAATCGGGCCCCGCGCCCTAAAGAAGAGCGCCTAACTTAGGCGCCTTTTTAATTTTTACTCACCACGCGGCGCTCTGGCATTTTGGCGGCGGGTCCTTCAGTGCCGCCGAAGACTTGAAGCGAGTGAAGGACCCGCCGTCGAAGTGCCGCCGAAGACCCGGAGCGCCACCGGGTATGTCATCCCTGCCGGGGCCCCGTAGAAACTATTTGAATCGGGCCCCGCACTTCCTAAAGCCGGCCCTGGCTCCCAAACTACTGCACTGGGCAACACAGCATCGGGAGGAGGTGAGCAGCCCTCAGTGGTGAAAGAACAGGTTAAGGACTATTTAGAAAAGCTGGACATGCACAAGTCCATGGATCCAGATCTAATGCATCCAAGGGTGCTGAGGGAGTTGGCTGATGTGTTTGCAGAGCCACTGGCCATTATCTTTGAAAATTTGTGGCGATTGGGGGAGTTCCCGGACGATTGGAAAAAGGCAAATATAGTGCCCATATTTTAAAAAGGGAAGAAAGAGAACCCGGGGAACTACAGACCAGTCAGTCTCACTTCAGTCCCCGGCAAAATCATGGAGCAGGTCCTCAAGGAATCCATTTTGAAGCACTTGGAGGAGAGGAAGGTGATCAGGAACAGTCAACATGGATTCAACAAGGGCAAGTCATGCCTGACCAACCTGATTGCCTTCTATGATGAGATAACTGGCTTTGTGGATATTAGGGTGACCAGACAGCAAGTGTGAAAAATTGGGACAGTGGGTGGGGCGTAATAGGAGCCTATATAAGAAAAAGACTCAAAAAACGGGACTGTCCCTATAAAATCGGGACATCTGGTCACCCTAGTGGATATGGGGAAAGCAGTGGATGTGATATCCTGACTTTAGCAAAGCTTTTGATACGGTCTCCCACAGTATTCCTGCCAGCAAGTATAAATAAAGTATGGATTGGATGAATGGACTATAAAGTGGATAGAAAGCTGGCTAGATTGTCGGGCTCAATGGGTAGTGATCAACGGCTTGATGTCTAGTTGGCAACCGGTATCAAGGGGAGTGCTCCAGGGGTCGGTCCTGGGGCCGGTTTTGTTCAACATCTTCATTAATGACCTGGATGATGGGATTAATTGCACCCTCAGCAAATTCGCAGATGACACTAAACTGGGGGGAGAGGTAGATACACTGGAGGGTAGGGATAGGGTCCAGAGTGACCTAGACAAATTGGAGGATTGGGCCAAAAGAAATCTGATGAAGTTCAACAAGGACAAGTGCAGAGTCCCACTTAGGATGGAAGAATCCCATGTACCACTGCAGGCTGGGGACCGACTGGCTAAGCAGCAGTTCTGCAGAAAAGGACCTGGGGATCATAGGCGCCAACTTTTCCAGGTGCCGGTGGGTGCTCGCCCCTGCCTCCACCCCACCCCCATCCCAACCCCTTCCCCAAAGTCCCCGCCCCAACTCCGCCCCCTCCCTGCCCCATTGGAACCCTTCCCCAAATCCCTGCCCCAACCCGCCTCTTCCCGGAGCGTGCCTCGTTCCCCCTCCTCCCCCCTCCCTCCCAGTGGACGAGAAGCTGGATATGAGTCAGCAGTGTGCCCTTGTTGCCAAGACGGCCAACGGCATATTGGGAGCATTGCCAGCAGATGAGGGAAGTGATTATTCCCCTCTATTCGGCACTGGTGAGGCCACACCTGGAGTACTGCGTCCAGTTTTGGTCCCCCCACTACAGAAGGGACGTGGACAAATTGGAGAGAGTCCAGCAGAGGACAACTAAAATGATCAGGGGGCTGGGGCACATGACTTACAAGGAGAGGCTGAGGGAACTGGGGTTATTTAGTCTGCAGAAGAGAAGAGTGAGGGGGGATTTGATAGCAGCCTTCAACTACCTGAAAGGGGGGTTCCAAAGAGGATGGAGCTGGGCTGTTCTCAGTGGTGGCAGATGACAGAACAAGAAGCAATGGTCTCAAGTTGCAGTGGGGGAGGTCTAGGTTGGATATTAGGAAACACTATGTTACCAAAATCGGTGACTTTCACAACTATTTCACTAGGAGGGTGGTGAAGCACTGGAATGGGTTATCTAGGGAGATGATGGAATCTGCATCTTTAGAGGTTTTTAAGGCCCGGCTTGACAAAATCCTGGCTGGGATGATTTAGTTGGTGTTGGTCCTGCTTTGAGCAGGGGATTGGACTAGATACCTCCTGAGGTCTCTTCCAACGCTAATAGTCTATGATTCTAATATATATTTATCTACATTAAAGCGTCCAGATCTCATGACTAAAAAGGAGACTTCCCAGTGGGGCCCTATGCAGTGCTGTCTGCCTGTGACAAGTAGCTCCAAGAGGAGCAAGCAGCCCTCATTTGTTGTGGTGCTGTTAACTCTGGAGCCTAATGATTATGTTATTGTTAACAGCGTTGCCAGTGATTACTTGTATTATTTGTAGCATCTTAAGGCAGCCAATGAAGAATTGGGAGCCCCACTGTGCTGGGTGCTTACATACACATAACCAAAAGACAGCCCCAGTCCCAAAGAGCTTAGTGTCTAGGTAAATAATTATCCCACCACCAACTGTATCAGAAGAAATAGCCAGATACTCTGGGAGCAAGGGCAGGACTGGAAATGTTGGCAGGTCTCAAGTCCTGTCACTTCCCCACCCCAGATCACAATGAGTCATGGTGGCTTCCAGCCATTCTCAGATCAATACAGCTGCCTCCCTGATAACCAACTGTGGGGTGGCTCCTAGCAATCAGGTCACATAGACCTGGCTTCTGCAGCCCAACCCTCCATGCCTGATGTGGAGCTGAGAACCAAGGACTCTGTCCATAACTAGCCAGCTGATTACCTTGGGCATGGGAGACCATCGCACTGGTAATTCCCGGGGCATTCAAGGACTGAAGATGCTTGACTAGATCAGCCAGCTAGGGAGAAAAAAAATAAACAGAATGCAGAGGAATTACCAAGAGATCCAAAGATCAGCAAGATGCCTTTATAGGCCGTTCTGCTGTGAAGACAGAGCAGGTGAAGCTAACCTGAGCTATTCCAGCAGCTAGGATGGGCTGTGAGAGGAGAGACAGCCAGTGTATCTGGAAGCCTAGCAGGTATCAGATCTTAAGGAGGACACAGATGTTTCAAAACCTGGCTCCACCAGCTCATAGAATCATAGCAAAGTAGGACTGGAAGGGACCTTGAGAGGTCATCTAGTCCACGCCCTGCACCGAGGCAGGACTAAGTATTATCTGGACCATCTCTGACAGGTGTTTGTCAAACCTGCTCTTAAAAACCTCCAGTGAGGAAGATTCTACAACTTCCCTAAGCAATTTATTCCAGTGCTTAACCACCCTGACAGTTAGGAAGTTTTTCATAATGTCCAACCTAATTCAGAACCGCTCTGCCTCCACAATCTCAGGGCTGTCCTCAAAGCTGAGCTATTCCCGGGCTTTGTCACCCCTTCTCTGCTGCCCACCTCCGTCACAGCTTCACCAGCCCTAGAGCTGCTCATAACTCAGAATTTCCACTCCGTTTCCTTTCATCCCAAATTGGAAGAAAAAGATGCAATTGTGAGGATTTCCCACAGAACCAAATTTGCGAAAAATGGTTTGGGAACAACTTGATCACAGCGGTTCACTTCGAATATCACATTTCATAATGCTCCATATATATGTTGAAATGAAATGCTTCAACTTCTTATCATGTATAAGCCCAAAGGGCTTTCAAAGTCAAACCAAAGCACTTTGATTATTTTTCATTTCAAATAGAATATATTCTGTAATATTTAATAATGTTTCATATAGGGTATATGTTGAGATGAAGCCTTTCAGCTTATATATGTGCCCAAAGTGCTTAATTTCTACTTGGAATATAATATAAAAAAAAGTCAAAACAGCGCTTTTAAAAAAATTCAAAAATATATCACATAGAATAAATATTTACTATTGAATAATGGTTCATATATGATATGGGTTGAAATAAAGCACTTTGATTTATAGTATAATTTATAAGCCCAAAGTGCTTCATCTCAATTTATTATAATAAAGTCAAAATGATCAAAACGGTTTCATAACTTTGCATCAGAATTGGATGAAACTAACATGAGTCCCAAAAACATCTTGACTGGTGGAATCTGCATCCAGCTGACGAGCCACTGCTAAAATCGCCTGCATTTTCAGCTCGTCTTGCTTGAGCTATTGTGCATCCCTCCTCAGTGGCTATCCTGAGTCCACACTGCCACTCTGACTACATCAGCTCCAATCCAGACACACCTCCCCGGCTCCCAATTGCCTTCAGGATACAGTCGGGAACGTTCCATGGAATTGCTCCAGCCGACCAAACTTGGCCTCCTCTCCAGCATCTCCCACTGTCTGGAACAGCTTCCTTGGGTCTCATCAACTCTCCATTTCATTCCTTTCAGCCCTCAGGTGTAGACACCACAAAACCTCCTTTGCAGCTTAATTTCTCTGTCTCTTGGCTATTCACTGCCTCATGCATGCTATGAATCAATATTTATTAAGCACTAGCAGTTTGTTCACGCTTTTACACAGCCCATGTCCCTACACACTTATGACCTAAACAAACTCATGCAGATCTCAAAGCACTTGCCCCAGGCGGTTAAATCTCTCTTGCCTGCCTTTTACAGACAGGGAACGGGAGACCTGAAAAGACTTCCCCAAGGTCACACAGTGAGCGAGTGCAGAACTGGGGAGACCTGACATGCAACCCTGTGGCTTATTCACCAGGTCACAGGAGACTAGAACCCAGGAGTTCTTATACCCAACCTCATACCCGATCCACTAGACCAGGGGTAGGCAACCTATGGCATGGGTGCCAAAGGCGGCACGCGAGCTGATTTTCAGTGGCACTCACATTGCCCGGGTCCTGGCCACCGGTCCGGGGGGCTCTGCATTTTGATTTACTTTTAAATGAAGCTTCTTAAACATTTTAAAAACCTTATTGACTTTACATACAACAATAGTTTAGTTATATATTATAGACTTATAGAAAGAGACTTTCTAAAAACGTTAAAATGTATGACTGGCACGGGAAACCTTAAATTAGAGTGAATAAATGAAGACTCGGCACAGCACTTCTGAAAGGTTGCCGACCCCTGACCTAGACCATACTGCCGGCCTCTAAGTTAGCCACAGAGCTTGGAAACAAATGATCTAGAGGTTGGGGCTAGCCTGTGAAGAGGGTATAAAGCTTACGGCACATTAATGACCCCCCCCCCGTCACTTACACACACACACACACACACACACACACCCCTCAAATCAGGACACAAAACCCATGAGAAATACCCCAAGAGCAGAGATGAAAACACCACTCACCTGTAGCGCAGCCTTCAAGGAAGGGCAAAGCAAAAGCTGAGCTCAAAGACTCCGGCCCAGCTTGGCACCTACTCTCTGAACTTTGTCCCCTTTCTTCCGAGATAGCAGAACAGAGGCTGCTCATGCTCGCGACCAGGTTTCGAGCAGCGAACTCAGATCTCCAGAGCTGTCTGTGCTTAGAGCCTGGCAGATTGCGGCAGGCAGGAGTATAGGTCATCCCTCCCATCCAGAATCCCACCCCTCAAAACACTTGGATTTGCTTCCTACACCATCCCCATCTCTCTGTTAGAGCCTTGTTTCTCAGCCAGCAATTCCAAGCCATTGCCAGGACAGGCTGATCCAGACCACGGGGACAAACCCGCCTCCATTACCATGGGCTAAGTCTACATTGCAAAGTTTGGCTGGCATAGCTTTGTTGGCTAGGGAGTGTGAAAACCCCCCACAGCCCCAGCCAACATAGCGATGCTGGCAAAACCTCCAGGGTAGCTGCAACTCTGCAGACAGAAGAAAGCTTCTGTTGGCTTAGCTCGCGTCGTCCATTACGCTGGCAGAGCACCTTCTGGCAGCAGTCTCCAGTAGGGGGCGCTGCCGGCACAGTTATATCAGCCAAGGCTCTGTAGTGTAGACGAGCCCATAGCTGGGCCCCAGGTCTCAGCACAGAATGATTCCGCTCTCTCCTCGTCCTCAGGGCTTTGTCCAGTCTAGCGTAAACATCCCAAGCAATGGCATCCCCTCTCCTTTCCCTTGGGAAGACCATTCCACAGCTACAGCTATGCTATAAACCTCTACAGCAGGGCATTAACTGCCACCCAGCTATTGGGAAGATCCTTTCCCTAGAGGCAGGATATTCCTGAGTAGATGCTCCTTGCACCTTCTTCTGAAGCTCTGTCAGAGAGAGGCTGCTAGACTGGCCCTAGGAATTGTTCTAGCACACTGACCCAATGGTTCCCTTAGGTCTGTTTCCAGAAGTACATTTAAATAATGTCCCTCGTGTGTTGTGAGCTAATGACCACGGCTCACAACTCCCTAGTAGGTTTCAGTGGTAGCCGTGTTAGTCTGTATCAGCAAAAAAAAAAAACGCGGAGTCCTTGTGGCACCTCAGAGACTAACAAATTTATTTGGGCATAAGCTTTCGTGGGCTAGAACCCACTTCATCAGATGTATGAAGTAAAAGATACAGGAACAGGTATAAATACATGAAAGGATGTGGGTTGCTTTACCAAGTGTGAGGTCAGTCTAACAAGATAAATCAATTAACAGCAGGACACCAAGGGAGGAGAAATAACTTTTGAAGTGGCAAGAGAGTAGCCCATTACAGACAGTTGACAAGAAAGTGTGAGTAACAGTAGGGGGAAATTAGTATTGGGGAAATTAAGTTTAGGTTTTGTAAGGACCCAACCATTACAATCATTACAAAACCTAAACTTAATTTCCCCAATTTTACTTCATACATCTGATGAAGTGGGTTCTAGCCCACGAAAGCTTATGCCCAAATAAATTTGTAACTCCCTAGTAGGAGGAGGTGGTTTCCCTTGTTTTACAGATAGGGAAACTGAGGCAGGGAGCAATGTGACTTCCCCAAAGTCAGGTAGCAAGCCTGGGGCAGAGCCAGGAACGGAAACCCAGAGAGGTGGGGCTACCACACACTGCCCCAATCAAACCCCAGCCCTGCTTGGGCTGGATAAATGCAGGCACCTGATCTAAACTGGCCATCGGGTTTATTTACCTGTTCCGTGTACTCAGCTAGCCCACAGGCAGCTAAACCCACCAACCAATCAGTTTCAAGCCAGGGAAGCATTGCTGTTCAGCTGCAGTTGAGGAGCCTGGGAGAGCAGATGAATGAACCCTCCCTGCCTGTAGCCCTGAGCTCAGAAATTTCTCCCACCTTTATAAGCAGAAGCTGCACATACCGTTCCCCCCAAACCCTCCCCCCCCTCCACACACTTTGGGACTGGTGAAGGGCATAAGAGCTGCCTGTGATACTTATTAATCTGATCCATCTGTCTGTCTGATTCTTCCTGGGTTGCTTGCTACAGGATTGCCAAGGGTTAATTCAAACAGGGGCCGGATTGCAGATAAGCGAGAAAGGGGAGCGTCGTTTCAGCTTCCCCCATTTTCCAGTATTTAAAGGACAGTGCAGAAAAGCAATTTCCTTGAAATCTATCTCTGACCCCGCTGGAGAGCGGGACAAACCCAGCTCCAGGGGAAGACAAAGGACTTGGTGGGTTTTATAAAAAGAGGGAAAGTTGGCGCAAAGGTGGTCCCAGACCCCAGAGATGGGAAGGCTCTGGGATGAGATTGGCCCGTGTGAAGTGATGGGATGAGAAACCCTTTTCTCTGGCTACGCCTTATTCCCACTGACAAGCACAAAGGCCGTTTTGAAAAGGCCATTTGGGGCACTTCATCCACCCAAGGGAAGTCTTGCAGGGGGGCCTGCTGAGCAGTCACAGGTGGCACAAGACACTGTAGCCCTGACCCCCGTCGGAGAGTGGCAGAACGACATGATTCCCCCCAGGCGAGGTGAAAGCAGGAGGCCTGACACCCGAGAGGTTGCGCTCAGAAATCAGGGCAGGGTCCAAGGTGCAGGCAGGGCGGTGAACCGTGACGTGCACATTCAAGTCGTAACAAGATCGGAGAGACGGTTCAGGTGGAGAAACACAATCACAGCACCTTCGAGAGAAGCGGTTTCAGACACAAACCCCTTCAATAAGGTGACATTGTCCTGGGGTGTATTAAGAGAAGTGGCATGTCAGACACGGGAGGTAATTGTCCTGCTCAGCTGGAGCAGGGTTTGGTGTCTAATTCTGGGTGTCACACTTTAGGAAAAGATGTGGACAAATCGGAGAGAGCCCAGAGGAGAGCAACAAAAAGGATCCAAGGTTTCGAAGACCTGACCTAGGAGGAAAGGTTAAAAAAACCGGGCGTGTTTAGTCTGGAGAAAAGCAGACTGAGACCAAGAGCAGTCGTCAAATACATTAATGGCTGTTAATCAACTGTTCTCCATGTCCGCTGAAGGGAGGACAAGATGTAATGGGCTTAATCTGCAGCAAGGGAGATTTAGGTGAGATGTTAGGGAAAACTTTCTAACTCTCAGGGGAGTGAAGCTCTGGAACAGGCTCCCAAGGGAGGCTGTGGGATCCCTGTCACTGGAGATTTTTAAGACCAGGCTGGACAAACCCCTGTCAGGGCTGGGCTGGGTTTACTTGGCTTTGCCTCAGCGGAGGGGGCTTGATGTGATGATCTCTCCAGGTTCCTTCCAGCCTGACATTTCTATGATTTTAGGGGCTGCAGTGGAGTCTAGCCATAGTGTGGACTGTAAATGCCGAAGGACTCAGAGGATCGGCACATTTGAGAACCAAAGCGATTTGCTCTTTCAGAGAATCAAGCCACCAGTGGCAGTAAAATCATCTTCAAGGCACCAAGAATTCACTGCAACTGCCAAGCTGAGGATACATAGTTCACCAGCTTCATAGCACTGTGGGGCTGGGTTTAGCTCCCTTGAATGTTTTCACACTGCAGGATGGGACGTCCTTTGGATAAGGAATAGATCTATATATAAGGCCAGAGCTACGCGACTAAAACTTTTGCCACTCTCACAATAGCGATTGGGGGTTTTGGTTTTTTGCAAGAACCCCAGGGTAGATGCAGTTATACTGGCAGAAAAGTGACAAAATTGGAGTGGGTACAGCGAAGAGCCAGCAAAATAATTCAAGGGCCGGAGAAAATGCCTGATGATGAGAGAGTGGATTGCAGTGTAACAGTACCTCCATGAGGAGAAAAGAGCATGTCCTAAAGGGTTCTTTCAGCTAGAGAAAGACAGAACAAGAACCGATGGCTGGACACTGAAACCGGACAAATCCAAGTTAGGAATAAGGTGCAATTTCTTAACAATGAAACCATCCTCCAAGGGAAATGCTGGATTCTCCATCTAAGGACCAGGGGCCTTTCTGGAAGATAGTTTAGTCCAACACAAGTTATTGGGCTCAACACAGTGGTAATTAGGTGACACTTTATGGCTTGTGATCTAGAGGTCAGACAAAGGGGTAGAAACTGGGCAGGAATAAGTTCAGGCTGGAAACCAGGTGGTTTATAACCATCAGAGGAGAGAGAAGAGCCTCCCAATAGGAGCTGAGGGCAAACAATTGAACTGATCTGACAATGGAACTCAATGAGTTTTTGACCGGGGTTATATGACGGGGTTCGGGACTATACTTGCTGACCCAGAAAGTCCCTTCCAGTTCTATGATCCACTGGTTCCTTCCAGCCTTAAAGTCTGTGAATCTAGAGCTTGCTTCACTCGCTACACTGGTAATAAGCTCTCTCCGGCAAAGGCACTTCGGTGGGATAAGCTGCGTCTACGCTAGGAGGGTTCGGTGAGGGTAGCTACAGCCATAAAACTATTCAGTTTAAACCAGGGCTAAGCAAGCCGGCCACCCCTCGCTAATAGCCTCTCAGGCCTAGACATGGTCCCTCCATGGCAGAGCCAAGGTACACTGGGGGAGGGAGACACATGCGGGAAGCTCGCCTGGAAACACACACACAGCTAATACACCCTGGAAAACGCCTTGGCCCAAAGGCCTTTATGTTCAGAAGTGGCTAGTGATTTTGGGTTGCAGGGAGGGAGCCGCCCGTCTTGAGACACCTTAAGGAACCCGATTTTCAAAAGGCAGGTGCTCGTCTCTTTCTGATCCTTCTAAGGCACTTTAGTGGGGCACTCAAGAATTGTAGCACCCAGATCCACTGTTTGTACAGCACCTAGCGCAGTGGGAGCCTGGTCCACGACTGGGGCTTTTAGGCACTACGGATAATAAAAAAATGACAGAAATAGGATTTCAACCCACCACTGTCCCTGTCTTTTATTTTTCTGGGTAATCTGCCTGTTTGACTTTAGCTACAGGATGGAACAGAGGAGACAACAGGGGTAGGAATGGACTATGTCCCAGATATTGGAAACAAGAACGTCACCTCCAGATCACCCATCTACACTTGAATTATTAAAAAGCTTAGAATTATAGAGATCGGCTTCTCAAATGCACCCTCTAGTGGCTCCCTCGTGTAAAGACACCTAAACCAGGCTTCATTTATCCCAGTGAACTCCAATCCAGGTAGGACAATTGCACGGACTGGATAGTTTTCCTTCACTGTGATCGGACCCATGTGCAAACAGAAAGGGGTGCACGAGGATGTGAGAATCTGGAAGGCATGTCTCTGAATTCACACGCTAACTGTCCCAGTACAAGAAGGCCACCTGCGCCAGCCAGCAGGGGTCACCGCTTTTCCGGCTTGGTTTTGACAAAGGTGCCCATTTGTTTGGTGTTAACGTCTCTGAGCTGCTCCAGCTGCCTCTGGCCACGGCGGATGAGATACTCAATGTGCATAACATCCATCCGGGGGATGCTGGCGTTCTTCCGGAACTCGGCCTGTATCTGAGGTAAGAACCCCGGTTTCTCTTTGCCGGCTCGTAGGAACTGTCTGTATAAGCTTAAGACTTGCTTCTGGAGCTTGCTATGCCGTGCCATGGTGTACCGGGAAGATCCACTCAGATCATCTGGAAGAGCCACTACAGCAAAACGGGGGCTGGAAGTGAACAGAGATGGAGATATTAGATCAGCCGTGATGGCTTTGTAGCCTGTTCAGTTTCATCTCACACTTATGTGATCATTACAATGCACTCTTCACCCCAGCATGCAAGTAGTGGTTTGAGCATTGGCCTGCTAAACCCAGGGTTGTGAGTTCAATCCTTGAGGGGGCCATTTAGGGATCTGGGGCAAAAATCTATCTGGGGATTGGTCCTGCTTTGAGCAGGGGGTTGGACTAGATGACCTCCTGAGGTCCCTTCCAACCCTGGTATTCTATGATCTACATCAGTTTCACTAATGAACAGGCAGCACTGCAGAGAGATGTGCTGTAGCCAGGGCTTGATTAATCTTTTGTGGGCCCCAGGCTCTGCCCACGCTTGGTCCAGGCACCGGGGACCCTTCTGAGTGTGGGCACAGCACCACCGCGCCATTGGCGCCATTGTAAACGGGTACTGGCTCTAGCCACAAAACAATAACCTGAAGAAGCTCAAAGCACTTTAAAAAAGTAAATGTCCTCACTTCTACTCATCGCTGAAATGCAGCCACCTCTAGGGTGGAGCACCGAGACTAGTTGCACAACAACACTNACGCTTGGTCCAGGCACCGGGGACCCTTCTGAGTGTGGGCCCAGCACCACCGCGCCATTGGCGCCATTGTAAATGGGTACTGGCTCTAGCCACAAAACAATAACCTGAAGAAGCTCAAAGCACTTTAAAAAAGTAAATGTCCTCACTTCTACTCATCGCTGAAATGCAGCCACCTCTAGGGTGGAGCACAGAGACTAGTTGCACAGCAACACTGCCCCAGAGATTAGAACAGGAAGTAAAAAATAAATAATAATGTTATGTTCAACTGAAACTGGAGGACAAGGAGTTAGGGGATATTTAGGGAATTGGGCTAGGACATCAAGGGAAATAACTTTTCTCTTAACAACTAGGAAAGGATGGGATTTGCCTTGTGCCCCATCCAAGAACTAGGAGTTACCGAACCACATAACACTCCTCACTAAAAACCCCACCAGGACTTACCCGACTTCTCTATGCAAAGGTCCCGCTCCAGCAGTGGTCTGTAATAGACAGGAAACCATCCGCACAGCATATGCTGTAAATCACATGAAACCAGCCTCGGATGGTCTGAGGCCACCGGCCCTGACAGAAGAAAATGAAGATGCGTTTGAAATTGATAGCCCCTTCGGTTCACTGATGTCAGGTGGATAATCATTCCTGGCTCTTCTAGCACTTTTCATCAGCAACTCTCAAAGGGGGTCACAATATGATCTGCATGGGAACAGGGAAATGTAAAATAAGGAATGGTTCGGAGCAGGTCAGTAAGGAGCTTCTATTTACCCTTTCCTAAGATTAGCAGTGGGGGCATCAGGTAGCTAAAAGTAGGATTGGATTTTCCATTTGGGCTGGAAATTCCAGGATTTTGATTTTTTTTTTTTCTGATTACACACAGTTCTGCAAATAAATTCATTTTTTTCATTTCATTTAGATTTTGACTTTTTAAATGTATTACACTGGATTACAGAATATAAAATTTAAAGATACCAAAGAGTCATTTCATTAATGGAAAACTGAAATTTTATGTGGATTTTCCCTCCATTTTTTCCCCTCCAAACAAAATTTCATCAAAATCGACTTGTTTCCACAAGCGGTCAATGAATCGGCATTTTCCAACAGAAAAACATTCCCTTGGAAAACTTCCTTCCAGTTCTAATTTAAAAAAGCAATATGTTTAAAGCATATAATCAACCTGTGGAACTCAGTGCCAAAGGATATTACTGATGGCAAAGGAAGGGAAAGGGGGTGGTGGACAGGAGATACCCTCTTGTGTTCAGCCTGTCTGATCCCTTCTGGGGAAGCATCGGAGGGAAGAAATAATTAGACAAGGTTAGACCAACACCTAGGTCTAGGTTGACTTCTCGAGCCAGCCCAACGTTTCAATGAACCTTGTCACTAAACAGAAAAAAACAGGGGGAAAAACATCCTCTGGTTGGTAAATATAGACACAGGGAACAGATCCTGCGTTGGGAGGGAGGGAAGATAAAGAAGATAATTTCCCTCCCCCCAGTCCCTTTCCTATTTGGTCCCTTCGGGGATTCAAGATTTTTAGGCTGGGGGCCAGAGAAGGGAGAGATACTCAGGGCATTGGGGAGAAGGGAGTCACCGCATGCTTACAATCCAGGAGCAACCCCGGGCCTCAGGGCTGGTCCAGGAAAAGAGTGATTTCGGGGGGGAACGAAGGAGGAGGGGTGAGACAAGCAGCGACTCGGTCTCCTGGGGTTTGTTATTGTAGGGTCGCATTGAAGCAGCCACTGCAACCAGCACCACCTCCTAGAGCAGGGCAAACATGGGGTCTGATAACCCCGTGCGTGCCCGGACCCCCCCTGCACCGCCGCTGGGCCAGCGGACCCCCCTCCCCCCCCAACACCCACACACACAGACAGAGAGAGAGAGAGAGAGAATCCCCGCTACCTGCTCGGAGCCTCCCAGTCCCACAGCAGCTGTTTCCCAGCCGGCTCAGAACGTTGAGACACCAGCACTCTTAGCCCTCGCTTCCCATTGGCTAGAGGGCGCTGGGGGGCGGGCACAGAGAAGAGGAAGCTCCTCCCTTAGAAGACCATGTGCTTCCCACCACGTGGTGGCGGGGGAAGATATTGCAAGTTGCTCCTCAGCTGGGAGGGGAGGAAACACGGGGGTGGAGGGGCGGGAAGTAAGTGTCAACCCATGTCTGTCAAAGCAAGGTCGTGGGAGATACAGAGACGCATGTATCGATGTACACCCTGTTCAATGTACAGCCTATTAACCAAACCACCGCATTCAACTGCCTTCATTTTCAATACTCCTACTTTCCCCTCTCTGTTGCTTTCTTCTGTCCTCCCATCTCCCAATATTAAATCCAATATCGACTCAGAAATCCGTGCGGTTAATTTTTTCCCCCTGATTTTCACCCTTTTTTTTTTTTTATAATAAACCCTGATAAATTCCTGGGAAATTTTAAACAAAAACTGAAAGAGAGAAAGGCCCTGGCATGTGCTACATAGGTCAGACGAGATGATCCCAGTGGTCCCATCTGGCCTTGAAATCTATGAATAGTTGCATCTGTTCAAACTGTGTTCTACCCTTGCATTGGCTAAACGGATTATTTGCATCTGTTGTATTTAGTCGATTTGCGAATAAGCTTTCGCCACAGCAGGCATGCTGGAGGGAGGAGCACGCCAAAGCTCCATTGCCTGTGTTTTAAGCACTGTCGTTCGGCACAGATTCATAAAGCAGGCTGCAGGTGAGTTTTATATGGACTGAGCTGTCCCACGATGGTCAAAGGTACAAAGTTCGGTGCCTAATTCCCATGGAATGTCAATGGGAGTTAGGTAGGTCACCACCACCGTGCCTCTGAAAATCTCCCATAACAGTTCTCACTCTGACCAGGCTCTCCTGTGGATGCAATGAGTTGAGTCTCCACGGTGGCCTCAGATCAGGGCTAACCACAAGACAGCCAGTTGCACAGAACTGCATCAGTCCTTTGATGTTTTAGCCTCGAGGCACCTGTACAGACGAAACCGTGGTTTGTCCATTACACCTCTGTATTGCCATTGGCCACAGTGGAGGTGGAGTGAGCCTGCTATGCTGTTAGCCTATGTTGGGTAGCACCTAGGAACTCCAGTCATGGAGCAGGCATGTCAGGTGCTGTACATTTTTATTGCTATTAGGTATATTACGGTAGCACCTAGGCACCCCAGTCATGGAACAAGACCCCATTGTGCCATCGCTGTACATTTTTTATTTCTATTAGGTATATTATGGTAGCACCTGGGAAACTGAGTCAACCAGGACCCCACTGTGCCAGGCCCTGTACAGACACAGAACAAAGCTATCAGTCTGTCAGCGCTCTGGAACACCTGGGGCTGGAGGGCACTCTTAGAAATGTACCCATTTACAACAGGCTGGGTAAAGCAGAAGGATGGCCTGCGGGTTAGAGCATCAGCCTGGGACGCGTGGGAACTGGGTTTAAGTCCCTGTTCTACCCCCCGAGTTCCCTGTGTGGTGCCAGGGAAGTCACTTAGCTGCGGTGTGCCTCAGTTTCCCCATCTGTGCAAGGGAGATAGCCCCTTCCTAGCTACATGAAAGATTTTGAGGTGCTCAAATACTAGGTGAAAGGGGCCAGATATGTACCTTAAGGGAGAACCTGCCCCCTTCTTCATTTTCAACATAAAAACCCTATAGAATAGGTCCAGGAACAAACCTAATAGACTTGTCCACGAGCATCACTTTGCTTTGGCCTGGTGTTTGGCTGATCCCTGTTCTACAGGACAAGCCCTGGCCTGGGTTGTGCAGTTGCAACACTCAAGGGCCGGAGGAGAGGCTGCACTCCCGGGCGATCAGTCCAGAAACCGCACATTGGATTTTTGTCAGTGCCAGAGACCCGATGCCCCACCTCTCGCTACAGAGGCCCAGCAGAAAGACACAGGCTGGTTCCAAGGCTCAGGGTTACAGCCAGCAGCCTCAAGGGAAGGTTGGGGGCAGGGCAATAGAAAAATACAGTAGAGCTCACTGTGTGAGCTGCTAAGGAAACAGAGAGTTACCTGGCCAGCATTGGTGGGTGAGGCTGAGTGGTGATTATATGCAGCATTGTAACTGGTTAACAAATTCTGGAAGGGATTTTAAACTTCCTGCTTCAGGGCTTAGACCCATCTCTAATAGCGACCAGGATGAAACCCAAGGTGGGGCAGATGATCACACAGCTGTGGGATTCTTTCACCTTCCTCTGCAGTATCGAACGCCGGGTGCTGTCAAGCAGGCGCCTGGGCTAGACAAGGTCCAATGTGATCATTCCTATGATTAACAACAGGATTGTTGATGGCTTAACATGATGGCCGAGAATGGACCAGAACAAGTTTCTTTTGCTCTCCCCAGCTCTGGACGCTGTGGTTGAGATCGAGTCTGGGACAGATCTGGCGAGTCCCTGCAATATCCTTGAAAAAACCTGAGGCCAGGTCTATGCCCGAGACCTATGCCAGTGTAACTACATCACGCAGAGGTGTGAAAATCCACACCTAAGTGATGTAGTTATGCCCACCTTAACCCCCCCCCAGTGTAGACAGCACTGTGTCAGAGGGAGAGCTTCTCCTGTCACCATAGCTACCGCCTCTCAGGGAGGTGGATTAACTACGCCCACAGGAGAGCTCTGTCCCAGCAGCTTAGGAGCATCTTCACTTAAGTGCTACAGCTGCACTGATGCAGTGTTTTGTAGATCTGCCCACATTGTGCTACATGCAAAATTGATGCATTATTGGGAGCCGGATTGCAGGGACGGACGGGAGGTGTGATGTGAGGCCAGGGGGGCAGTGTCAGAGGATTATATTAAAGTTGTGCCAGGCAGCAGTGGAGTTCTGAAACAATAAGCATGAAGTGGATTTCCCAGGGAAGCCGGAGGGGAGAGTGAATGAAAATTCCCTACTTCCAGTTACACAAAAAAACCCAGCCTTTTGCAGCTGCACCCTGAGAAGTGGGCCGTTGCCTGCTGATCACCTGTCTGCGGAGAAGAGATCAAAGGGCCCAGCTGCATAAACCAACAGCTCAACTGCCCAGCCTAGGTTCTGCTTCTGAATCTGAGTTATGAATTTGTAACCACAGGAAAAGTCAGGTGTGGGTTTTGGAGGACTGACGCCTACCACAGTCAGAGGTTGGAGTCGGGGCTGATTTCTGGTAAGCTTTTTCGCAGGGGTTTAGGTTCTTTTATTGTTTTTAATGTGTTTTCTCTGTAATGCTTTCACCTTAAGAATAAACATACTTGCTTAGAAAGAGCTGTGCGATAACTTGTAACTGCCGGTAACTACACTGTTCATAACGTCGGGAGAGAAAGCAAAGCACAAATGCCGGACTGTCTAGGCAGTCTGGCTTGCTGGGGATATCACAGCGTAGGCACGGAACTGTGCAGCCTGGAAAAAAGCCTGTCAGAAGGGAGAGAGCCAAGGGAGGTGAAAGGTGGGAGCCCGGAAGCTGTAAGTGGGGGCCCTTGGTAGATCAGAGAGAGGGAATATAGGTGCAGTTGCCCTGAAATTGCAAGAGTCCACCAACTTGTGGGGCAGTTGGCAGGAGAATCATGGATTGAGTCAAACCAAGTGCCACCCAGTAGATCCCCTGGTCAGACACTTACTGGTCCTCTCTCCTCAGCTGTAGCTCCTTCTAATCAAGCACAAAAGCCGGGCCACTCTTGTGTTGGATTTTTTTTTTTTTATTCTAGTCATTATGATCGCATAGCATCATAGCTACCACTACATAGTTCTTCACACAGAGGAAACAGGCAGGGCCCAGACAAAAAGAATCTGTGGCAGTTTTGTTTTTTAAACAAAAGGAGCTATGTCAGCGAATCAAGTTACCACATTTTAAAAGGAAATGTACACATTAGGAAGATCCTAACCAATGTTAACAATACGTCATTAGTACAAAGAGACGTTTCCACCACCCACCCACTGTGCACACCCACACAGAAAAGCATTTATAGTCCTAGAAGTCCTAACCAGAAGTCAAAACAAACATTAACATGGGACAGGTTGTAATTGCCCTGGGGCATTTCTAAGGGACTGATTAATCCAGGTTTCAATGTCCTAGTGAAATAAAAGCTGCTGGCCTAGCTGGGTTTAAAGCCATGAAGCTGTGACAGACGGCAGGACTGGCCTAGCATTAGCAAAGAGAAAAAGGTTGTTGCTAGCTTGGAGCAGTAGGGTAAAGAAGTTATTTACCAAGGACCAATCCAGCCTCCTCCCTCCCGCATCAATGCGAGTTCCAGCCCTGATTTTGATGGGAGAAGGGGCAAGGGGGGTGGTGGTTAGTGAGCAGATTTACTCCCACTTCCTGTCCAGCTGTAGGTTGGCATCACAGACAGTGTTATGCCAGCATGTTGTGCATTTAGTATTGCTGGATCATTTCACAACCTCCCACGGAAAGTTAACGCACAAGTTTAATCAAGCGGTTAAGTCTGGTCTCAGGCGATTGTCTGTGTAAGCTCAGATAATCCTCTCACTGATCCAGTCGGAGAAAGTATTTTACCCTGTTCAAGATCAATACAAGCGGACCAAATTACTGCATCAGATCAGATACGACTTTTCTCCATCAGGATCCAAAGTCACACGGGGAAACCCATGAAGAGCTGACCAGAATTACTCATGTACGTTTCTTAGTGCAGCAATAGCTCAGACCCACAATAGCTCTGCCGTATCCGCTTGTGACTCCCGTGTCAGTTACACAAGACATTCTAGATCTGTGGGGAGTTTGTTTACAAGAGATGCAGAAGGAGTCATCAGCACGGAGGCTGGAGACATCAGTTCAGCCAGGCCCCGAGGCTGAACTGGCTGCTGGAGTCTGCTTCAGTGGCGGAAGCAGTATTAGCAAGAGCATAGCAAGGTTAAAGCTATGCCCTTCCGGGAGCAACTGGTGGAGGGGGTGTAGAGCAGAGGTCACATCCGCCCTGCAGCCCCCATCCTGTTCTGGAAATAGCAGTAGTGTGGTTTGCAAAGGACACAAAGGCACTGGTTTTGACTGGCTGAACAGCTGTGAACTGGATGCACAGAAGCGTTCCTTAGTTCCCCCTTGTTGCTACCAGCATTTCGGCAGGAGCACTTCATTGACTCCATGTCTCAGATTAAGATTTTTCAGGCGTGACAAGCGATTGGGGGCACCTGAACTGAGACCCCTGAAAAGAGGCTGATTTTTCAGACAGCTGATGCTCAGCACTCCCCGAAGCTCAGACCCTTTAACAGGCTCAGCTTGGGCAGCTGAAAAATTGAAGCATCCAATACAAAAAATCCCAGTCTTTTGGAAGTCTTGCTCAGTGTGTGGTTAAAATACACTAGCAATCCCTCCGGTGGGAAGGTTTCGGAAGAGGCTGCTAGCGTGGAGAAGAAATATAATGAACCCACTTGGGTTCGAAGAGCAAGACCATGACTTTACATCACAGTTTTTAAAAATTTACATCTCAGCCAGAGTTCAGCAACAGGGGATTTAAAAAAAATCAAGACAGAACGATCCTAATCCCGTGAAACACACACATTTGAAGACACTGATTCTGACCAGGCGGCCTGCCATCAAATCCAAGTTCTCACCACCACTTGCTTTCCACACACCCCACCATGATGCCCGACTGTGAAACTGACCAAAAGCTGCTCTGCTGAAAGTAGCATTAGTAGGGCATCCTGAGACCACCGTACTACAGCCCGGGAAGTCCTGTTCCCCTCGTACCCTAGTGGTAGATGTGGTGGAGTTGAGACTTTGTAAAGGAGCCTCAGAACTACACATCCCAAGGGACTTCGTACGAGAGCTTAGAGTGCCAGGATGGCACAATCAGGTCCTCGAGAGAACAAACAAACAAACTCGAGTGATCACACCATACACAGAGTGAATATTCGTTTGTTACCGTGTCGCACAAGCCAGANCACATCCCAAGGGACTTCGTACGAGAGCTTAGAGCGCCAGGATGGCACAATCAGGTCCTCGAGAGAACAAACAAACAAACAAAATCGAGTGATCACACCATACACAGAGTGAATATTCGTTTGTTACCGTGTCGCACAAGCCAGAGGCAGAGAGGCCAAGTGACCCGCCCACGGATCACACCACAAGTCAGCATCAGAACCACTGTTAGAACAATGGAAGGTGCGAGATTTTGGGGCTTGGATCACTAGAAGCATTCACGTAGCCCATACCAACTCAACGTGGCGCTCTGCTTAAAACAAACAAAAAGAAGTACATCTTCACAACATCTCCCGGAAAGGAGTTCCACCGGTGAAGGACAGCACTATAATTGGGTTCAAAATTAATTAGCTATGTTCATAGAGGATAGATCCATCAATGGCTATTAGCCAAGATAGTTAGGAATGCAACCCCATGCTCCGGGTGTCCCGAGCCCTCTGACTGCCATAAGGTGGGAGTGGATGAATCACTTGATAATTGCCCACTTCTGTTCACTCTGCAATATTTGGTATTGGCCGCTGTCAGAAGACAAGATACTGAACTAGGACCTCTGGTCTGACCCCCCCTAGTGGTTCCTGGGCAACATAGCAGTTGATGAGCCTGCAGCAGCCTTGGCTAACAGAACTGGATCTTTTAGTTGAGACAGTGGAGGCTCCTGGATTTAGAAACCGCCATCCCAGGCTTGAGCCCCCCCTGCCCATGGCCCATGCTGAGGGCATTAACTGAGATTGGGGGGAAGATCTCTGCAGGTGTTCAAGGAGCTTCTATAGGAAGGGACCTGCAGCTCTCTCCATTTCTAACACAACAGTGGGGTTCTCCATTAGTGAGAAGCATTGTGGGAAAATCTAATCTGGTTATCAGGGGACTTGCCTTTCCAATCTGCTCGAGAAGAGAGCGCTCACTGGAACCCAAAGCAATCAAACTTGCACCGTAAATTGTCACCAGATCAACCAGCACGTCACTGCGTATCAATTGGGAAGTCACGATGCTATTCGCGCTTATGCCCCTCGCGACGCGGCTGGTGTATTTCTGAAAGCAGCCTGCCAGCTGAGCACTCAGGAGCTTCTCTTCCTCAGGAAGCAGTGCCTCTGCCAGAACAGATTGGGCACGATGGGCATCGGACAGCCCAACGGCAGCGACTGGAGGCTAAGCTACAGGAGGGTCTTGAAACGGCCTCATTGTGGGAAGAGAAATACAAGTTGTAGGCTGTCAAAAAAGGGAGGATTCCCTCCTGGTGCTGAGAGAGCTCTGCAGAGAGGGGGTTAGAAAACGTTCTCTGCTGGACGTTACAGTCACCCTCAGAAGAGGCAGGGAAGGGTTAAACTGCACATCCACACGCAGACGGCCAGCTGCAAAGGATCTCTACGCTATATCAACCACAACAGTCAGAGAGAAGGGGCTGTACAGTCACCTGCCACTACACTAATATTTTGGGGAACACGTCTGTTCCCTTAACTACCACGGTCGAAAATTAAACTCAAGCCACCAGGAAATTGAGAGCTGCGCACAGACTAACACACACTTAACACTTCAGGGGTACAGCGAGGAGGTGCTAAAGATTTGACAATGCACCTTATGCCTTCTCTAGTCACTGCAGCAGCTAGGCAGCATGGGGGGGGAAGGTAACAGACAAGAATTCAGGGTTGTCTCATCTGTCCAAGACGCACCCTTGAAGAGGCATACTGCAGCTTTAAACTGCGTCAATCAGTAGCTAACTGTAAACTGCACGGTGGCAGGTATTTATACTCCGGTCATTCTAAGAATTAAGACCTATGCATGTTTATACTGCTGCCCATCACCTTAGCATCTGGGCACCTTCCATGTAAAATAAATAGCAAAGGACTTCAGGGAGTCTCTGGCACTTCTCCCTTTACAGGACCAGAATTCTGCTTGGGGTAGGGGGTTTTTTTTGGGGGGGGGGGCGGGGGGGTGAGAGGGAATTTGAGAATAAAGAAGAGTTCAAATTGAGTGTCTCACAGCAGATATGTTAGTGGGGTAACCTCCTTCAACTAAGCAAAGTTTAAGGACAAAGGGATGTGAACTAAGCCAAACCCTGGCTCCAAACATCTCAGGATGTTTGAGGGGTTTGCAACCTCGATACAGATTTTGTGGTTTAGGATCCTAATCCTTGACTCGAGCGGGAGGAAGTTATAACCCATGCGCATTCGATCACGATATTCACACGGACAATGCTCCATTTCCCAATGCATTGCTTTTTTAAACCCTTTGCCCAACCCGCATCTTCCCATGGGTTTAAATCTGAGCACATCTGCTTTGCGGGTTCCTTGTGCCCTCACTCCAACCACTGATCAATGGCTTCTGGAGCCACCGGGCCGGATCTCGGCACATGAGACACACTCCAGATACAAGGATCACTGTTAAGCTGCAGCGCCAGTTCCTCCCAGGCAGTTTTATTAGTGTCACTGCATTAAGCTGGTGCGTATGGAGGGGAAGGAGAAAAAACAAAAGGGATATGGCATCTTTCACTGAACAAACCGATACAATCAGAAGAAAAAAAGAAAAAAAAAAACCAGCTGCTCGTCACATCTTCTCCCTCACCTAGGTGCCCTCTAGCAGGATCTGAATGCAGCAGCCCACTGAGACGCCGCAGCATGTCGACGGCCACGTGAAGAGGGCGGCGGGTCCACGTGGACTCCTTTCTCCTGTCTCCCGGTCACATTTCATCATCCAGTCCATAATCCTCTTCCGGGAAGTCCCCCACGGTGATGTACTGAGGCTTCACAAATGCACCGTACTTGGGCTGGCATTCGAAGTACTGCTTTCCATTGACGCTGGGAAGAGGAAGAGTCGGGGATGAGATCGGCAACGGCTTGGCACAGCCCTCCCTTCCCACGCACAGCTGTCTCGGCAACGCACCACCAGACGCTAGGCACTGAGCTCTGACTGCAGCCTTCCTCATAGGCCAGGGGGAACTGACCTAATGGAAGGATGGAGCCATCCCTGTGTGGCTCCATACAAGTCAGGGCAGTTAACACCTTGGCATGCGTTTGGCCCACAACAAACCAGATTATTGCTCAGCACTGTTTTTAGGGTGACAATCAATACAAGCTGCAGGCACAGAAATGGAGCGAGGTCCCAGGGCAAGTCCAGGGACAAGGCGTTCGGTGCTCAAACCACACCCCTCGCTTCCTTTGAGAGAACCTGGCTTGGCGTGGGCCCCTCTTGGGAACAGAGCAGGGCTACTCGTTTGCACCAAGACAGAACTTGGACAGAGGAAGGGTTTTTACCTGCCATCGTTTTTCCCTAAGGGTTCGTCGTATTTGATGCCAATCCAGTAGCCCGGTTTGAACTCCGCTAGCCCTGCGGAGAGGAGGAGAGTCAAAACTGAGTCACAGCCACACTTTGTATGTTTGATCTTCACTAAGAGAATTGTCCTTTCAATCAGACAGGGTGGAAAGGAACTGAGAGGCAGGGGGCACTTACCCACGAACATGACTGTCCCCCGTTTGTTGGGCTGGCCTGAGACCCGTACCTCACACCGAGCACCCACTGAAATGGCCTCCGCCAGAGCCTTCTCTTCGGCTAGCTTTTGCTCCTGCTCCGCCTCTTTCTTCAACATCTCCTCCTCGTTAAACTTCCCCACCTTACTGCGCTTCAGGAAGGAGCGCACGGAGTCTGGAAGCCAGAGGGGGAAATAGTTGGTCTCAAAAGGACACCGTCAGGTCAGGAAATTTTAACATCTGCTCCCATCTATTATGGGACCCAAGATTAGAACTGAGGAATTTTTTTTAAAATCTATTTTCCCCCTTTTTCCAGTGATTTTTTGCACTCAACTCAAGCAATATCAACAGCCCTGGTCGGTTTCATGTTTCCTTAGTCAATTTTCTCCACATTTTGATGAAAGTTTTCCATTTCAAACAGCTACATTTGGGGCCTAGATCAACCAAGCAGCAGTAAAACATCGCACTGCCACCATCCATCTTTCATTAGCAATACGTGATGCAGGAGGCAGAGGCTGTGTAGGAAAGATCTTTACTGAGCATGCAGAGAGAGGCCAATGTTACATGCCGAGAGCCCTGTATCTGGTAGCAGCAAGGCCCAGCTTATACAATGAACCTCCCTCAGTGTCACACGCAATCAGGTCCCTCTTGAATCCAGACCCTCCTTCTCCAGTTCCACTCATCATACTACATCTGTAATGATACAAAAGCCTCCCAAACCTAAAATAAGATCACTGGAGCGTTCATGGTTGTCTTCACCTGTGCTAAGAGTTAACGGATTGTGAAATAACGCCAGTCGGTATTTTGGCCCTAAAAGAAGGAAAGCATTTCTTCCTGTGAAAGGGAGTAGAAGATGTCCCTTTTAGTAGCTGAGATTTACCGTAAATCGGATTGTAACAATCTCATGGGGAGGGATCCGAGTTCGGCCATTTGGGGACAGCAGCAGCAGAACACCCCACCCCCCAGGGGTGGGGAAAGAGTCCCCACCCTCCTGCCTCCCAGCCAAAGCCAGCCGAGGGGGTATTTTCAGGTGCTTTGCTGTTTAAGCGTGTGCCACTCTGAAACACTTACGTGACCAGAACACATGGGCGAGCTCCATCTGATACCAAACCCACCAGGCTTTAAATGTCAATCTGGGAATGAAAGTTTTAACCCTGCAAAGATGGGTCTTTTGGCAACGCTGTCATCCTTACCTGGCCTCTTCTCGTAATCAGTGGCAGACATTTCGTATTTCTCTACCCGCGACACATCCTCGTACTCGCCGACCCTGGCTCCGCTCCGGTCAATAACCTAGAGAACAGAATGGAAATGACCAGAGTCCTCTCTTGTTCCCAAGAGTTTGTTTAGCCCCAGTCTTGGTTAACTGAGCCCTGGTACCGGATGTTTAAAACACACGGTTGGCCTCCAAAGAGGTGGGATGATTTCCTAACAAGGAGATACGGACAGCATGATGAAGGATGGCCAGAGCGAGAGAAGATTGAGCCGATCACAACACGTCTTCCAGTCTTAACTAATGAAGGACTGACAGTCTACGCAATTCAGGGTAGTTACGTCTACACAGCACAGAAACCCACAGCAGTGAGTCTCAGAGCCTGGGTCTACAGACTTGTGTTATGGTGCTAAAACAAACCATGTAGCCATTCACACTGGGGCTCTGAAACCCCCCACGTCTGTAGACCCGGGCTCTGAGACTCGCTGCCTGGGGGGGGAGGTTTGCTGGGTACACACACCCTCAGGCTGTGCTGAACACATGGCCGCTCAATACAGGGGTCATTTGGATGACGCCTGATGGCCCGTGTCACACCGGAGGTCTGACTACATGATCTAATGGTCCCATCTGGCGTTATAATTTATGAACCCAAGTGGTGCTAATTTAGTCAGTTCTGACAGAAAAAAAGTCTCTGAAGAAACAAGCCAAAGCAGAACCTTACATCAAGTTTTGTAGGGTTGGGGGGTTAGATAATGGGTGGGTTTCTCAAAGCACCTACATGATTCAGTAACCCACAGCCCACTGCCTTTCAGCAAGACTCGAGTGGCTAAGTCACCTGGGTGACTGAAAACCCCTTCATAGACCTAAAATCTCTGCCCTTTTAAGAGGGAACGAAAGTTATTTCTCGACTTGAGGAAAAGTCGAGTCCTGTGGGGTCTTTAGCACTACAGAATACACTGCAGTTCCCATCGCTGTTAAACACAGCGTCCATCTCTGCACTAAGGCCTTGTCTACACTGGCGATCTGCAACCCCGATACCCACGTGTATCCTACAGCCGTCATCGATGGGGTAGGATCCCAGTAAGGCCTCATCGCTGTCCAGTTTCATTACAAATTTGTCATCGGCCGTGTAGAGCTCCAAGTCCATACATGATGCTGGGCTTCCCACCACCAGCTCTAGTTTGCACTGGGAAAGGAGAGAGACAACCTGTTACCGAGAACAGCACTTCCACATCCTAAACTCAATCGCTGCATACGAGCCAGAGTCCGCAAAGCCAACCACAGGGGACAACCGGACCAAGCAGGCATCATGTCACAGGCGCTTACAGAAGAAAATAAGACCCAAATGCAAGAGGTAGAAGCGATCCGGGCTAGAGGGTCTCGCAGAGCCTCAGACGGAGCTTTTGGTGCGATGGTGAAGCATTCAGCAGCCTCCAAGCAGCGATGCCCGTAGCTAGCTAGCTCCCGGTCCAATGCTTTGCCAGGAGCTGCTCTGGCATTAATTCAGGAGTGATCGCAATTGCAGAAGAGACCAGAGGGGAAGCAGCAACCCACTCAGGCAGGCAGATTCAGAGGTGGAGAGAGCAGAGCACAGGGGACTGATAAGAGCCGTGGTCCCACAGAGCATAGAAGGCAGCAAACCAACCCATGCTCAGTACAGCCCTAGCAGCATGGGGAGCTGGACATAGCCCCTGCAGAGTCAGATTTTGCTTTATAGATCAGTTTCCCCTTCCGAGGGGATAAATACATGTTGGTGGAAAGCAACAACCAGCAGGTGGCAAAGAGCCAACTGCTGCAGGGGAGGAAGTGATGGCTGTTCAGTTAGACAGCTGGGCACAAGCACCCAGCTGCCGTTAATCCACTGTTTGGCTGCATGGCATGGCTGGATTTTCTGCTGATGGAGCCCTTCTCAGGGACCCGCAATGCACCCCAGAGCTGCTGTGGGCAGCGTTATTCAGACAGGATCTGGGTCACTGCAAATACCAGAGAGGCCGGAGAAATAACCAAAAGGGGCTGGAGGGGCAGGTGATTCAAGTTGGAGAATTGCAGCTCGCCTGTCTGGTAGGGGAGAGGGGTGGGGTAGGGAAATCAGTCAAGTTTAGTGAGAGAAAGAAGCATGGGAATCAGTGGGGGACCAGGCAGAAAGACTGTAGGCTGCATTTGTCTCCCTGCTCTGGGATACAGCTAGAACGCAATCACACCAAAAGACAACAATCCATGCTGGGCAGCTCAGTGCTAGGTTACCACCATGCGCTCCACAGGGAGGCAGTGTTACCTAGTGGACAGAACACTAGACTGGGATTCAGAGGTTCTGTTCCTGGCTTGGCTACTAGCCCACCAGGCGACCCTGGTCCAAATATTCCCCCGTGCCTCAGTTTCCCCATCTGTCGAATGGGGTAACAATATTCCCCTCCTTCGTGAAGCATGACTGATCAAAAGCCCTCCACACAAGCCAGGTATTATTACTAAGAAGCTGGCATCTTGCCACAGGTATATTACACCCGCGCTCTGGAATCTCAGGGCCTGCCAGTGGGCCCCAGGGGGGAGTTGAAGATGCTGGCTTTGATCCCATTACACGCTTCTCAGTAGAACCACCCTCCCACCCTGATCTCAGCTGAGATCAGGAGCGCTCCGGATTTGCTCAACTTCAGAGCAAACTGCACGGGTGGGTCTCTCTATGGGAGCTTAGGGGAGGAGAGGGGTGATTTGGGGGGAGTATACTTCCCCCGTTACTGGAGGGTCTCATTGGTCACTGGCAAAAGCTGACAAGTAAGAATGCAAGCACCCAGGAACAGCGACTCCTTAGGCCAGGACAAGGAGTCCTTTAGGATGGGGTCTGCCTACTGCAGGGCTCTCACATCTTCTTCTGGAACACGGGCAACTGCTGGAGACAGGACACCGCTCCAGGCGGACAATTCCCACATTCCTTGAATAGGAGAGGTAAGGTACAGCGTGCTCCCAGCTCTCTGAAGAGCAGCGGGGGGGGGGGGGGGNCTTTTACTGATACAAGTCTTATCTTTCCAAGTCTAGCTGTAGGGAATAACCCGGGTTGCTCCAAGGACCTGGGCGTGACGGGATCTACTACATCTATTAAGCTTCCCAGAGTTTGTATTAAAATCTCACCCCAGGTTCCTTAAAACAAATCAAAACACAGAAGAAAGGAGCACTTCAAACTGAGCCTCCTAAGCACTATGGCAGGACATATAAAGAACAGGGCCACATGGATCAAGCATGTTTTAAGGAGAACATGGGGGTGGCGCCTAAGGGAAAGGAGATCCAAGCGAAGAGCTCAGTGCAAAGACAGGAGGAAAAGATGACGAGGGGAAGCGTGGAAGGAGGATGCTGTTCATAGACAAAGGTCCGGGGAGCAAGAAGCCCTCACTGAAGGGACTGGAAGAAGGGGGAACAATAGAGGCCCCATCAGCTGGACAATTTCAGAAGCAGCAGAGGCAGGGGGCGGCTCCGGATTAGGGTGGGGAATCAAGTAAGTAGCAACAGGAGTCAGGGAGGGCCTAGCAGGGAGAGGAAGAGTTCAGATGAGAGGCTAGCTACTCCTGCCACCTTGCCTAGGCCCCGGGGGAGGGCAGCAGATGGGAGCTCAGCCCTAGTACCTTGCCCTCACCAATGGGGGAAAGTGTGGGAGGATCCCACAGAGATTTGGGGAAGGTCTAGTGCTAGGTAGATTAGTCCCAGGGAAAAGTCCCCAGGGTCAGGCCCTCGCAGGTCCCAGAAGAGGGTCCGTCTGGTCCCTGCAGGTGCCACGGGAGTCAGGCGTCGGTGGTGTCAGCATCCATCCCAAGCAGTCGGGTGGGGTGGGGTGTTGGTCCGGGAATGGGTCAGGCCCCGGTAGGTCCTTGGGGGACGGATCCCAGTCCGGGGTCCAAGGGAGGGTCAGGCCCTAGCAGGTGTCAGTGGGTTCCCAGGAGTGGGGTTAGTCCCGCAGAGCGAGGGGATCAGGCCATGAAGGCAGATGATGGTGGGGTCAGCGTTGGTCCTGGCGGGTGTTGATCCACCTGGTCCAATGCCGGGAGCCGTCCTGGGGATCAAGCCAGTGTCAAAGGACGGAGGGGAGTCCCGTAGGGCCTAGCCCAGGCCGGGGGAATAAGGGTTAGTATTGGTTCTGGTCCAACGATGGGGTTCTGTCAATCCCTGGTTGGGGAGGGAGTCAGGGGACCCATAGGGCTTGGTCCTGGCCAGTCAGCCCCAGGGAAATCTCAATCCCATCCCAGTGCAGGGGGGTCCAGCAAGTCCTGGTTTGCTGTCAGCGTGGGTGAGAGCTTGGTGTCCATCAGGAGGGATTGCAGTGTTGGGAGGGTGTGGGTCAGGAGGTCCCAGTTTGGCCGAGGGGCTGAAAGTCCCAGTGGGTTGGTCCGGGGGGGTGTGTCAGTCGGTCGGTCCCAGTTCGGTGCCCAGGGGGTGTCAGTCAGTCCCGGTTCGGTGCCCGGGGGGTGTCAGTCAGTCCAGGGGAGGGGCTGGTCCCTAGGGGAGGGGTTGGTGTCAGTCGGTCCCGGTTCGGTGCCCAGGGGGTGTCAGTCAGTCCAGGGGAGGGGCTGGT
>QXTE01000379.1:566196-588417 GCA_003942145.1 Platysternon megacephalum
GGGGAGGGGCTGGTCCCTAGGGGAGGGGTTGGTGTCAGTCGGTCCCGGTTCGGTGCCCAGGGGGTGTCAGTCAGGCCAGGGGAGGGGCTGGTGGGCGTGGGGTCCGGTGTCAGTCGGTCCCGGTTCGGTACCCAGGGGTTTGGGTCAGGCCGGGGGAGGGTCCGGTCCCGGTTTGGTGCCCGGGGGAGGGGCCGGTCCCGGTTCGGTCCGGTGCCCGGAGGGCGTGGGTCCGGGCGGAGGAGAGGTTGGTCCCTGGGGTGCGGGGTCCGGTGTCAGTCGGTCCCGGTTCGGTACCCAGGGGTTTGGGTCAGGCCGGGGGAGGGGAGGGGAGGGTCTGGTGTCCGGTCCGGTGCCCGGGGGAGGGTCCGGTCCGGTCCCGGTCCGGTCGCGGGTACCTTGAACTCGGCGATGGTGAGGCCCCGCCCGTAGCGTTTCTGCGCGCGGAAGGAGTTGAGGCTGCTGCTGATGGAGATGGACACGGTGGCCGGGGAGGCCGCGCCCAGCGCCCCCGACAGGATCATGGTGCCGCCGCCGCACCCGCCTAACTACCCCCGCCGGGAGCCCGCTGGCTTCTGGAAGATTCGGCCCGCCCCCCGGGCGCGCCCGGCCAATCACCGCACGCCCCGCCCAGGCCGGCCAATCGCACCGCGGCCGGCCCTGTTCGCGGCCCGCCCCTGTCGCCCGGACCAACCAATCCAAGTACGTTGTGCTTCCCTCCTCCCCCGCCCCCAGATGAAACTCACAAGCGGCCCCGCTTTCATCTCAGCCAATAGAAGGCAGCGTTACGTGCGGGTGCGGTCCCTTCAGCCAATGGCAGTGCGCAATATAGAGGCAGGTTGAAGGCTGAAGCCGCAGAAAGGTGAGGGCAGCTGGGTGTTGTTGGTGCAGTAATGGGGGTGGGGGGTGGATAGATAGATGGGTGCATGCCTCGCTAGCCATGTGCATGGATGGGAGAGTGCATAGGTGGGGATGGAAAGGTGTATAGGGATGGTTATATCATATGGGTGCATGCACAGGTAGCTGCATGCAAGGATGGGAGGGTGCGTGGATGCATGGCTCCCTGTGGGGGCGATTGCATGCATGTGGAAATAGGTGCTTCCCTACCATGCACCCGTCCCGTCCATGCACCCACCCGTTCTTGCATGCATTTACTTCTGCACCCAGTCATGGCTGCAGGCATCAGTGCCCGGGTGCAGGGCCAGCGCAACCCATTAGGCGACCTAGGCGGTCGCCTAGGGCGCTGCTATTTTGGGGGCGCCGGTGCCCCGGCCGCTCGTTAAAATTTGGGGGCGGGACCTTCCGCCGCCGCTGTTGGGGGCGGCATTTCGGGGGCGGGACCTTCCGCCGCCTAGGGCGCCGGAAGAGCTGGCGCCGCTACTGCCCGGGTGGGTGGGTGTATGCATCTGGGAGGGTGGCTGTGAGGCAGAGTGCATGGATGAGGGGAGATGCATAGCGTCTGTGTTATAGCTGCACATTACTACCAGCACCTTTTGAAGTCTCCTACGCTAGTGGCAATTTTATAGTTCTGTCGTGCCTCCATTCGGTCATCCACTGATCCTGAAGGCCCAGTAGTTAGACAGCTGGCCTAAGACTCTGGGTTTTGTTCCCAGCTCTTCCACAGACCTCTTGGGTGAGTTATTGAGGCCCAGAGCCTCAAAAGTATTTAGGTGCCCAATGGATGGGAGAGTGTAGAGATGGGTGCATGGGTGGCTGTCTGTGTTGGGATGAAACCAGTAGGAGTTAGGTGCCTAAATACCTCTGGAGCTCTGGGCCTAAGTTTCCCATCTGTACAAGAAGGAGAGCAGACCTGTCCCACAGGGGTGTTGGTATTGTGAGGTGCTTAGATATGATACTGATGGGTAAGTACCCAGTGAGGTGCATTGAGGGGCTTTTCGGTGAGGTGCATTGAGGTGATGTGAGCTTTCCGTCAGCTAAAGCGTGCTAAAACATATGGGCCATTAATCCGATGCAGGGCACAAGCGATCACACGCTAGTGTTTACCCAGCAGGACAGGGGATGCAAACACAAGACTACACAACTCTCTGTGTGATCTGTTATGGTAGGGTAGTGAGTGTTAGTGATGGTAATATAGTATTTAGGCCTGTTTATTTGCCTGAGGTAGAACTTTGGGTTTTGTTTGCCCGTTTGAATTTTGAGGTTTTTTAAATACAATTGTTTGTGACTTATTGACATGTGTGAACAAGGAACAAAGACACTGTGTGTTGCTTCTGCCTACAACCAGATAGGGGGTTTTAGTGCCATGAGAAAAGATAAGAAATACAGTGAAAGTGTTGCTGCTTATGGTGGGAGTTTAATATACAAATGTACAATTGAAGGGCAGTTCTGCCCCGACTCCTCCCCCAAGACAAGGTCAAGCAACAAGTTGGGAGGGCCAAAGGGGATGCAGGGGGTGGTTTATAAGAAACACTAAAAGCCAAAGAAACGTTGACTCTGGCTGGAACACAACCTCATTCCCTACTAGGGTGACCAGATGTCCCCATTTTATAGGGACAGTCCCGATTTTTGGGTCTTTTTCTTCTATAGGCTCCTATTACCCCCCACCCCCTGTCCCGATTTTTCACATTTGCTGTCTGGTCACCCTGGAACCCTCCCATGGAGTACAAAAGAGGTGGTACCGAAGTCCCCAGACTCAAGACCCTCCAAAATGGAATATGACCATAAATTGTAAGGGGTGATACCAGCAGTGAGGGGGGTGGGAGGGGGAAGGAAGCTCTATACACATCGCATTGCCTGCACTTTGGACTCTGACCTTCTGCTTTCTGTCTGCGTGACAGGAACCAAGGGAGCCCTAACCGTGAACTAGGTGGACCAGTGCTCTGGTCCAGCAGAGAAGGGGGATAAGGGACCAGAAAGGCCCTCTGATCTCATCTGCTGTAGCAGGGAGAGACAGAGCTACCCCTTGGACTGATTTGGTGCAGCAGGAATGGGGGGGGAAGGTGTAACCCATGATGCCAGCTGGGCTGTCAGAGGGTATAACGGTTACTGGAATCCCCTGGTTCTGGTATTTACATTCTAGTTCCCGCAAAGGGTGACAGGTAAGGTCTCTAATGAAAGCCGGTGTCGTACGAGTCATCCTAACCATTGTGAAATGTATGTACGGATGCTATGTGAGGAGTTATGGATCTGTACTGAAAATTATGTTCTGAAGGTACAGCTTGGGAGTGGGTCACCAGGAAAGGGGAAAAGCAGATTTTCCTCCAGGCAAGATCCATGTATCCATCTATCTCTTCACGTGTAAATTGAGCATTGTCTGGTTCACACTGAGCACCCATTAGAAATGCTAATGAAAGCTGGCGGGGACTTCAGAAGGAAGCTAACCGGAAGAGGCATAGAGGCGTGGGGGGGGGGACGTGAGCATCAAAGGTTTGTTCTGGTACATTTGGGGGGGCAAAGGGGACACCCTGGCATCCTTGCCCTTGGCAGTGAACGGCCAGCGAGTTTGCTTCGTGAAAAAGGGACCTCAGTCAGGCCTGGCTGAACACAACTTTGGGTGAGACAAGCTTCTTTAGCTGGGAAGAGAACTTGCTTGGCGCTTCGTCTCCGGGAAGCGTGTTCTGATTGTGTTCGATATGTAACCGTTTGTTTCCAATAGTCTTTACTCCCCCAGCACTGGAATGTCTATTCTTTGATCATCAACTTATTCTTGTAAAAGCAGCAAAGAATCCTGTGGCACCTTATAGACTAACAGAGGTTTTGCAGCATGAGCTTTCGTGGGTGAATACCCACTTCTTCGGATGCAAGAATGGTTTCACAATCATCATCGCTCAGGCGCGTGTGCTGAGCAGAGCCGTGCTGTACAATTCTGGGAATTCGGAGTGTTCAGGGGAACAGGGGCTGGGCCGAGGGCTTTGGCGTGTGCTTATCGCTTACCAGCACAGCGCGAGCGGGGCCTGTGGAGGCCTGGAGGGCAGGGCTCGTGCTGCCAGAGGCTGGTGGTTTTAGGCAGCTGAGCCACAGCGTAGACAAGACTGCTTCACGCTAGTGGCACCGTACCCCGGGGAGCAGCACGGGGGGGGGGGGGGGGGGGGGGGGGGGNCTGCCCTTGATGTCAACGAGCTCAGGATTGGGCGAACGGCACTCAAAGGAGGGACAGCTGCTAGGGAGGGGAGCTGGCAGGTACCCAGCGTGAGTTATTTTCCATCGGTGCTGCCCCTTAATCAAAGGCCCCGCTAATGCTCACCCGACAGCAGGGTCACGGGAAAACGACACTGTCTTCCTAGCCAGCCGCCCTGAGCGCTGAATTCTAATGAGCTAAGAGCCGGGCGCATGGTTCTCTGTTAGAACTTCATCTGATGTGTCTATGGGCCCACACCAATTGCCTCCCGGGGGCCCATCCACGTGCAACCGGCAGATCTGCCTGATGGCTGTGGATCCAGCACCAGAAGTGCCTCCACTTTCAGGCCTGAATGGCGACAACTCCCCTAAATAGCACACGCTTGCGTGTAGGTGGGAAATGGGAAGTGACTGCCTAGGAAGGAGCACTGCGGAAAGGGATCTGGGGGTCATAGAGGACCACAAGCTAAATATGAGTCAACAGTGTAACGCTGTTGCAAAAAAAGCGAACATCATTCTGGGCTGTATTAGCAGGAGTGTTGTAAGCAAGACACAAGAAGTAATTATTCCGCTCTACTCCACACTGAATTGGCCTCAACTGGAGTGTTGTGTCCAGTTCTGGGCACCACATTTCAGCAAAGATGTGGACAAATTGGAGAAAGTCCAGAGAGAGCAACAAAAATGATTAAAGGTCTAGAAAACATGACCTACGAGGGAAGATTGAAAAAACTGGGTTTGTTTAATCTGGAGAAGAGAAGACGGAGAGGGGAATGTGATAACAGTTTTCAAGTACATAAAAGGTTGTTACTAGGAGGAGGGAGAAAAATTGTTCTTCTTAACCTCTGAGGATAGGACAAGAAGAAATGGGCTTATTTGCAGTAAGGGTGATTTAGGTTGGACATTAGGAAAAACTTCCTAACTGTCAGGGTGGTTAGGCACTGGAATAAATTGCCTAGGAAGGTTGTGGAATCTCCATCATTGGAAATTTTTAAGAGCAGGTTGGACAAACACCTGTCAGGGCTGGTCGAGATAATACTTAGTTCTGCCATGAGTGCAGGGGACTGGACTAGACGACCTCTCGAGGTCCCTTCCAGTCTTATGATACTATGTGGTTTGTCCTGCTTCTCCTTGCACTGTACCTTCTCCATAGGCACAGGAGCCAGGCCCCAGGGGCTGCCACTCCAGACTGGGCACTGAAATTCACCCATCAAATTTATCCCTTCCCCTGATTCTTTGCAGCAGTGTTTTGGAGGACGGGAGGGATGGAGTAACGAGGGAATGAGGAAGCTGTGCCGACATCCGAATTAAGTTCTGCAGCTGGCTTCAGGGTATGAGGTGTCAGCCATGTCCAAACCAGATGGTGAAATTGGTGGCTGATGGGCTTGGGTCCAAGGCAGGGGTTCTGCCCCCCGCAACACTCCCCAGGGTTCTGATTCGGAGCTGGAGACGAACCCATGGAACAGCACAGCTGGCTCCACGTTGCACGTACAGAGGGGCTCAGACCTTCACAGGAGCAGCAAGGACAGAACGTACAGCTCCCTGTGGGAGAACCCTAGTCCCCTGCCACATGAGATGGGTAATTCAGCTGCCAGCTGAGAGCCCCCTCTCGGCCACTCCCTAGAGGGCCGTGACCGTCTTTTAAGTCTCCAGAACCAGCCACTGCCCCAGTCTTGGGGTCCCCAGGCACATTCTCAGGGCGCAAACCCTCTGGATAGCGCCCCCTCCTGAGACCTGGAACCCGCTGTCCAGTTGCCCAACCCCTCGGGGTGCAGCACTGATCCTTCAGCCTCCCGCCTGGCCTAACCACAGCCTCTTCCAGAACTCCACCGAACGGCGTGAGGCTGCTGCCAGCGCCAATGATGCGGCTGAGCGGCTCGAGTTCTCCGAAAAACCTGTGCAGCAGCCATCAGAAAAAAGCAACCAGAAGGTTAGGAAGTGGAACCCTTAGGAAAGAGATCGAGAATAAGACAGTAAATATCATAATGCCACTCTATCAATCCATGGTACACCCCCAGCTTGAATCCCGCATGCAGTTTGGGTCGCCCCGTTTCACAAAAGATATATTAGAAGTGGGAAAAGTACAGAGAAGGGCAACAAAAGTGATGCGGGGCATGAAACAGCTTCCATGGGAGGAGAGATTAAAAAGCCTGGGACTGTTCAGCGTGGAGAAGAGATGACCAAGGGGGGATATGAGTGAGGTCTATCAAATAATATGGAGATATACCTATCTCATAGAGCTGGAAGGGACCCCCAAGGGTCATCGAGTCCAGCCCCCTGCCTTCACTAGCAGGACCAATTTTGCCCCAGATCCCTAAGTGGCCCCCTCAAGGATTGAGCTCACAACCCTGGGTTTAGCAGGCCAATGCGCAAACCACTGAGCTAAGTGTTATTTGCCCCTTCTCATAACACAAGAACCATAGACGCTGACTTTGTGAGTGCTTCGGGGCTGGAGCACCCATGGGGGAAAAATGGTGGGTGCAGAGCACCCACCAGCAGCCCCCCTACCAGCTCTCCCCCACCACCACCACCACCCCTGGTGCCTCCTGCCCGCCGGCGGCCCTGTGGATCAGCCCCTCCTGCCTGCTACAAACAGCTGTTTCGTGGCATGCAGGGAGGCTGGGAGTGAGGGGGCGAAGCAGGGACGTGGTGCTCTGGGGAGGGGGCAGAACTGGGCGGGAAGAGGCGTGGCAGGAAGAGGTGGGGTGGGGGTGGGAAGAGCGGGGTGTGGCCTTGGGGGAAGGAGTGGAGTGGGGGCAGGACCTGGGGCAGAGCCAGGGGTTGAGCACCCCCCCGGCAGTTTAAAAAGTCGGCGCCTGTGACAAGAACCAGGGGTCACCCGATGAAATGAACAGGCAGCAGGTTGAAAACAAACAGAAGGAAGTATTTCTTCACCCAACACACAGTCAACCCGTGGAACTCATTGCCAAGGGACGCTGTGAAGACCAGAAATATAACTGGGTTCAAAAAAAGAATGAGAGAAGTTCCTGGAGGAGAGGTCCATCAATGGCTATTAGCCACTATAGTCAGGGACGCAACCCCATGCGCTGGGTGTCCCTAAGCCTCCTACTGCCAGAAGCTAGGACTGGACCACAGGGGATGGATCACTCAATAATTGCCCTGTTCTGGTCATTCCCTCTAAAGCATCTGGCACCAGCTGTCGGAAGACAATAGGAGGATAGATGGGTCTTTGCTCTGACCCAGTCTGGCCGTTCTTATGTCAGTTCAGCAGAGGGCACGCACACAGACACACACCAACCAGCTCATTCCACGGCTCAGTAAAGTCCAATGAACCAGTATCCCAAAGCCAGCCTTTTAGCCAGGGTTTTAGCACCGAGAGACCTTGTCCGATGCCCCAAGATCGGCACCACACACACATAGTCAGACAGTCTAAAACACCACTCGGCCTACCCCTGCTGTGACTCCCGTGCAGTTCAACACAGGTCAATGGCCCTCTTGTTCCTAGGGAGAAATAATATGAGAGATCAACACAAACCGGGAGAGGAAGGGCAGATAGTTGTGGGGCAGAGACAGGGCTCGCGGACAGGGGCGGCTCTATGTATTTTGCCGCCCCAAGCACGGCAGTCAGGCGGCTTTCGGCGGCATGCCTGCGGGAGGGTAACTTCGGTGTACTTGCCGCCAAATTGCCGTCGAAGCCGCGGGACCGGCGGACCTCCCGCAGGCGCGCCGCCGAAGGCTCCCTGACTGCCGCCCCCACAGCGACCGGCAGGGCGCCCCCCGCGGCTTGTCGCCCCAGGCACGCGCTTGGTGCGCTGGTGCCTGGAGCCGCCCCTGCTCGCGGATCAGGCCTGGCGGGCGCGTCTGCTGTTGCATCTGAAATCTGCTGATGTATCTGCAGAACTCCTCCCATGCCACCGAGGGGAGGACCAGCGCTGGCCGTTCCAGACCTGAAATGGGCCTGGGGAGTGACAGATGGTAGAAGGGGCCCGCTGGACGTACCCGCTCGGGATGCTGTGGCTGTGTCGAGATCTCACAAGCTCGGCAGGGCGCCTGACGGGTCAGGACTTGGAAAATAAATACACAACCGGGGATGGTGCTGCAGGGAGATGGACAGTCACCGCTGACCCCAATCCCTCAGAGCAGTGTGGCGCTAGGGGGCGCTGTGCTGCAGGGAGCAGGGTGGGTGACTCACGAGGGGGGGGCGCTCTCCCCTCACAATGCGTGCTGACCTCAATGCTCCAGCCTGGCACTAGGGGGCGCTGTGCTGCCATGTCAACCCAATGTCCTGACTAATGTGATCATTAAAAATGCCAGGGTGCTTCCCCCCAAGAGGCTCAGGCCTCTGGCAAGATTCCCACGCCTGTAATTCCGTTCAGCTCTCTAGACTTGCCCAGCAATCTTCTTTACTACCCGCTCTGAAGTCTAGAGCTACGAAACAGCTGCTACACCTCAGCACTAAGTTCTTGGGATCCTTAAGGATGAAAGACCCTATAAAATAAGACATTATTTTTAACAAAACCCAACTCCCACATCAAATCTCCCCTTCCCCCCCCCCGCCCTTTCACAGTAAGATCTGACAACTCCAACGTAATTTACACTTTCAAAACCCCACCCGTCACTTGTAAGCAAATGATCCCACCACAGCAAACACGCAGAGATAATGCAAGACAGGTATGGACCAAAGGTTTGCAAATACCCAGAGCCAGATCCCCACTGACACCAACAAACTCAAGCACCCAACAAACAGGTGGGAGGTGAGTGCTCTTTGTTAAACTGCCAGCCGCTCCGTTTCCTTTCCAGGAGTGGTTTCAAGCGACACCTTGGAGACCTCCAAGCAGCCCTCCAGCAGAAACCAAACCAGTGTTGACATTCCGATGGGTTAAAAAACAAAATCTTTTCAGTCTCTTTTTTCCATCAAAGGAGCTAAAAAAGGCACAGATCCAACAGAAGCTTCTCCTCGAGTTACTTTTAATATAAGGAACATGACTAATTAAGTAGGGCTGTATCTTTGCATTATGTATGCAGGGTCCTTTCTTGCAGATCTGGGTTTGCACTTATTACAGTTCACAGTTTATAAGGGGCCTAATTCTCGTTTCATTTACATCAGTGCTAGGGCAGGGTGAGGGAGGCATGTATCAGCCCCACTGACTCCCGTGGAATTATTCCTGATTTACGCCTGTTCAATGGCACTGATTTCAGTGGGGTCACTCCAGATTCACACCGCTTTGAGGGAGCAGGGAATCAGGCCTGTAAAGCTGCAGCCTAGACTTGAGGTATCTTTGGTGGCCCTTAGTAATACCTATGTACACATACCAGCCGATGCTCCAAATTGGCTGGGGACCATTTGATAAGAAGTCTGGGGTGGGGGGGAATGAAGGTGGCAGGAAAGTCATCTGGATGCTAAGCTAGTCCTTGGCACAGAGCAGCCTGAAGGCTGCTCTAATCTACACTGACTGTTAGCAGCAGCTGGGGATCCCAGGAGATGCCCTAGCCACGCCCCCTTCTCAGCCATGCCCCAGTACCATTGGCCACATCCCCTGTGTTGGTTGCTGGGAGGAGCGTGGGTGGTCTGGGGTAGTTGTACACCATCTGAGGAGTCAGAGGCGTGCTCCCGTGGCTCGATGAGGCTGCCTAATGACTCATGTCTCGGTCAGTGGAGTCTTTGACAATATTTGACCTTAAATGAAGCGCGTACACATCTGGTATTAGGCAACAGGTATAAATAACTCCCCTGATGTCAAACCTCCCCCCATCCCCTGAGAGGCTGGAGAGCCGGGAGCTCTGTTGGGTGACCCTCTTGTTTCACTCCGCCTTGGCCACTTTGTACTTCCTCTTCACACGGGCAAAGGGCCCCAGCGAGTCACAGAAGACGAAGTCCCAGAGGACGCAGACCCAGGAGGTGTGGTAGGGCAGATGGTCGTAGTACTCAGCAGCGATCTTCTTCACCTGGAAGCAGAGACACACGGTGGTCTGACCGTGAACACAAATCTCTGCCCTGGGACGTTTCGATGGAGATGCACAACTGCCCAGCATTCTGTGGTGTCACGTTAATGGCATATGCACAGAGAAGTTAGACAAAAACATAAATGCTCTGGCTGGAAGGTTGCACTCTAACATGGCTTTATTTGTGAGAATCCAAAACACACCAAAAAAAAACAACCCCAAAACAGAGAGAGACAAAACAGGCTGCTCCCTAAAAAACAGTGAGGCATAAGTCACCTCAGCCTTGCTCTGATCACACGCTTCCCTTCAAAACCCCATACATCTTAAAGCTGCTGGGTGCAACCACCACCCTTCTTTTAAGAGATATTAGAAGCAGTTGGGCTCCTTTATGAAATAATGCCAATCACTTCCCAAAACAAAGGCACATCCGAGGCCATGCATGAATTTGAACTCTGTGGGGAAGAGGGTTTCATTGGATATTGCTTGAATACAGGTGTGGGGGTGGGGGCGGAAGGGGAGACAAGCAGAGATGCATGCAGAAAGACAGATGCTCCAGACACAGCCTGGACAAGCATAGTATATGGCCTGGAGAGGAGCCTAGAGAGCGAGCTTTTGGACACAGTACTGTCTGGAAAGAGGCTTGGGGCTGTGGGCAAGGAACCTGCCTCCTGTTGCTTGGCTCCTGCTGGGTTCAGGGAAACAGGAGATTTCACATTCCTTGCAAATAAAACAAGACATCTTCAAAGGTACCTGACTTTATCATTGATTTCTCTTACTACCTGGAAAAACCTGGAAGACCCACATTTTTGGCCGGCTGCTAGGGCCAAGAGGCGTGATCGTACTCATCTGTCTCTAATTACCATAATATATTTACCTTAGGTGAGGTGCTACTGTCATCACTTCGGCCTTGGCAGACATACCAGGGGATTGACAGAGCTAAAAAAACCAAGGATCTGTACTTGGGGCTGAAATAGCTCCGATCCTCAGTGGAGCAGCTGTAACCCGCACTCATCTGTTTTCCCCATTTCATGCTCAGGGAATGGAGGTACAGAGAGAATAACAGACTCGCCCAAAGTCACAAGAGATTGAACCTAGGTCTTCTGAGAGCCAGACAAGTGCCGTAACCACTGCCTCAGCCTTCCTCGACTCAACCATCTGGCCCTGCTTTATCTCACAGCCATTTGTCCCATGAAGGAAAGTCAGTTTCGAGATCTGATTGCAAGGGGTGACCCTTGAAACCGTCATTCTTACATAGCAGGATTTAAGACTGGGTGGGGGCGGAAGTTATATCAGCCTTTTCCATGCCAATCACATAGTACAGTGGGAAAAAAGTTTCAGGGCATCCCCCATGAATTTCAGGATTCCCTGCCCCACCCTCGTGGCCCCCTTTATCCATACAGAAAGGGAAGGTGCTCACACCCCTTGCTTGAGAGCCTCTGGATTGCAGTCTGCAGCCTCTGAAGATGCAAAACACCAGAGTGCAGTAGCATGTCTTCCCCACTGGAGGGCAACACGGTACCACTTAAATCCTCCCAACAGCACCAGCACAGGGGTGGAATCCACCCTACGGAGGCCAGCCAAGTTGGGGAGGGGGCTGCTATGCGAGCAGCAGTGTTGCCTAGTGGGTAGAGCAGTCACCTGGCACTCGGGAGACCTGGGTTCTGTTCCCAGCTCTACCGGTGACCTTGGGCAAGTGGCTTTCCCCTCTTGGTGCCTCAGTTTCCCCAGCTATAAAATGGGAACAATGACACTGCCCTCCTCTCTAAAGTACTTTGTGAGCTACTCAGCGGAGGAGGGAGGAATAAGGGGGGCTCCCCTCTGGAAAGAGCCTGCAGAGGAGGCTGGGTGGGAGAGCCCTGAGCGAAGTCCTACAAGGGAAGGGGGGGGTTGAAGAGAAGCCCAAGAGGGGCGGGAGGCCAGGTGATGTAGCAGTTGGACTTCGTGGGGGCAACAGAGCAAGGAACACAGAGCCGACCAGGAGGGGGGAAGGCCCTTTTGTGCACATCAGCTGGGACTCTGAGCACCCCAGAAGGGCAGTAAATTGTTCCAGGACTTGGTCAGAGGGCGCAGACCCAAGAGGGAGTCAGGAGAAGACATGGGCCGGGACTGGACAGCATGGCGGGGGAGGCAAATTCCCTCACGATGCAAGGCCTAAGGAAGCGCCCTAGAGATGAGCCCACGCGCTTTACACTTGCCCAGGGTAGCGCAGAGCCGGGAATAGGCCTGGCTTCCCTGCTCTAACCACTAGCCCACACAGCATCCCTGAACGAGGACTCAGGTGCCACCTCTAACTCACTAGATCCCACACCCTTTGCAGAGCTGGGAAAAGAACCCGGGGGTCCTGATTCCCAGAAGCCCTCCCCTACACAAACAGCCCCCACAACCCCCCCCCCCCAAACCAAGAGCTTTTCTACCCCAACCCAGCCCCAGGCCTCCCCTCCAAGAGCCTCCGTTCCCACACGGATAGCAAGGTTTGCTTTCCCACCTGGGCCCGCTAGGAGTCGGAGGGGCGAGCTCGCCCCACTGGGATCTGGGCTGTGCCGGCTTGGGGGATGTCAATCCATATCCAGACCCACCCCACCCAGCGCTTAACTTGTGCCCGGGCTGATCCCTGGCACCTCCAGGCTTGGCAGTTCATAGCCCCGGCACCTCCAGGCTTGCCGCATCCGTTCTGAATGTTAAAAACATTGCATAAGCCCCAGTGCCTCTTTCATTACAAATTAAAGCACTGACCCCAACCTCACCCGTATTCACTTGATTTCCAGGCTCCATGGCCCCTCCCCATTTTAAGGGGCAGGTCTTTTGGTTCCCTGCTGGGCTCCGCCCACTTTCCCAGGGATTCTACCCCTTCCAGCCCGACGCTTGCAGGCAGGGAGGTTCTTACCAGCGGCAGCTTGCTGCCTGGGATGCTGGGGAAATCGTGGTGCTCCATGTGATAACCCACGTTGAAGGTCAGCCAGTTCAAGGGGCCGTAGTACGAGAAGGTGTCGAAGCCCTTGAGATACATGTAGTGCTCAGCGATGAAGTGTCCGGAGATGGGGTGGATCCCCATGGCCAGCATGGAGCCGGCGATCATGTAGAAGACGGGCTTGGGCCCCCACAAGGAGTAAATCAAGAGGTCGTAAGCCAGCTGCACGGCAAAGTTGATCACCTCCAGGCTGGTGAAGGGCTTGGGGTTGACGTAGAGGGGCCGCAGGATGTAGAAGACGGGCTGCAGGAAGAGCCAGAGGATCTTGCGGGGCGGTGAGTGGAAGAACCGTCCCTCGAAGGCCGTGGGGACGTCCACGTCGAGCCCGTCCCCGGCCAGGTAGCGGTGGTGGTCGACGTGGTACTTCTTGAAGGAGGTGGCATAGGGGACCCCGATGGGCAGGTTGGCGAACATGCCGAAGAGGCGGTTCCACTTGGCCTCCTTGTTGCCGAAGGCCACGTTGTGGGAGATGTCGTGGATGGCCAGCGTCATGGAGTGGTTGAGGCAGCCCCCGAAGGCGTAAGCCCAGAAGAAGACCCACTTCCAAGGCAGATCCTTCACCAAGTAGCAGGCCACCAGCTGGGTCAGCACCATCAGGGACACCACCCACTTCAGCTGGGGATCTGGACCCATCAGCTTCTTGATCTCAGGGTACTTGGCTGTGGAGGAGACGCAGAAACGTTAGCTCAGGAAGGGCAGGGCTGGGATCCAGCCTGCCGGTGGCGGTATGGCACGCCGGTACTGCCTTACACAAGCCATTGCGCTCAATGCATTGGTAGCCAGGGGGCAATCTTGAGAAGCTGCAAGACGGGGGTTCAAGTCCCTCCTCTGCTACAGACTCCATGGGCAAGTCCCCTAGGCCAAGATCCTCAATAATTTTTAGGCACTGAAATCAATGGGCACGGGGAGTCTTAATGCCATTGTGGATCTGTGCCTCAGTTTCCCCATCTGTATCATGCGGGGACTGTGAGGCACTCCAATACCATGGTCCCTTACTGAGACAGAGGTGTGTTATACAGGAGGTCAAACTAGAAGACCTAATGGTGGCCGGGTGGCCCTAAAAATCTATGAATCTTTCCTGGTTTCCAACATCTAAGATTGATCTTGGCCTTGGCTCCTTCTTGGTCAGGGGTTATGGCTTTAGAGGCCGCGCCTTCGAGCGCTGAGCTCCCCAGACACAGAGGACACCGTGAGGCTCTGGTTATGCACAGCCAGTCGGAAGCAGACAGGTAAGAGCTCTGCTTTAGTCGAAGCACCTCAAACCATGGGTCCTCATGGAATACCCCAGGGGTGGGGACGTGGTAATAAACCCACCCTCTGGTGGTGCCAGAATGAACTGTTGCTCCCAGCTGCTAACCTGATCCTCTCCCACCTGCTTTAACGGGCAAGTGGACTTGTTCATCCCCTCCACATTGAAGGACTGCCATTGCTGGGCCTCTGAGGGAGCTCCTGTGGAGCCGGGCAGATCCAACCCTGCAGAGCAATTGTCCCAGGCTCTCTGCAAACTCAAGCAGCTGCTCCTGCAGCAGGTTACGCTCACGTCACGTTTTCAAGGCCATCTGTCTACGGGCACGTTTTGTGCCCGTATAAACATGTTGGTTGGGAGTGTGTGTGTGTGTGTGCGTGTGTGTGTGTGTGTGTGTGGTTTGATTTTGTGAACCACTATTGTTCTACCGGTAGCAAGGCCGGCTGCAAAACACAAGCCCCTTTTCACAAAACATTGAGAGGCTTGGAAATTTGTTTGCATTCCACATCGGAAAACCAAACCAAACCAAGAGCTTTCAAAATCTGTTATGAAACTACAGAAGGGAGACAGGCCACGGACCCACTGGGCTAGCCCCGCGGTTAGAATATTCTCTTGGGATATAGAGAAATCTAGGATTCAAGGTCCTCCTCTAACAGTCTGTGCTGGCCTTCAAATAATAATGATAATAATAAATCTACGAATCTTCCCTCTTCTACAGAATCTAAACTCTCTCTTGAGCTTGGCCACTGGAGCAAGGGACTTGACCCTGTATCACCTAGATCCCCAAATAAGTGGCCTAACCATCAAGCTGGTGACAACTCTACGGTGGAGCTGTCTCACCTAGGGAATTCCTGACTCAAGTTTTACCGAAACCGACGTTGCCCCAGAGAGTTTTGGTTTTGATGAATCAGCAAACAAGTTCAGTCAAAAAATTCCCCGACCAGCTCTAACCAATGTCCTCCCGCATGATAGCTGATCTCCAGGAAGTGCCGCTGGAAATACGTCGAAGATGGACCTGAGCTGAACTCAGACCCGGAGGGCTGCTCTGCTCTGTGTGGTCCCGCACCGGACAGAAGAGACGGGATTTGGCTGTAATTGTGTTCTCGGCAGATCCCTTCCCCCTGCTGCTTTACACAACCCCACCAAAAAACCCCAGAAAATCCCCTTTATTTGCATCCCAACCCAATCCTGGCTCTCCTCTACTGCAAGGGGGCGACGTAGGATGCAGGTTTGGATTCAGCCCATTATAGGCTTGAGAAGTTTGGGTTTGGATCAGAGCTTTGAAGGGGATTTGGATCCCAAGGGAGGGGATGGTTTAGACCTGTCTGGGGATCTGGCCAACTGACTCCAATGGAACGACACCCGATTGACACCAGCTGGGGAGTGACACCAACCTGGTTTTGAACCAGCTTCATCCATTTGCATTAACAAGGCATCAAAATACCAGAGACAGGTGTTTTTAAATCAGTGCCACAGGCTAGATCCCGCCCTGTGGGACTAGACAGCCAGTCCCCAGTGCTACACAGCAGAGAAGGGGAGGAGGAGACAGTGGGCTACAAATGCTATCCCTTGGGTTAGGTTAGACCTCATCTAAAGTGTGGTCACCCCCACGCCTTATTTAAGTTAGCTGTGAGAGACAGCTAAGCAGCTGCACCCAAGGCAAAGCAGGTACATGAGCTGCCTAAATCAGGAGGTGGGGGGGTAGAGATCTCAGAGGGGGAAGATGCAGCCCAAGCTGGAGGACCGGAGAGAGACAAGGAAAGCCAGACACCTGCAGCCTGAACCAGCAACCTGAGCTGGGTGCTATAAGGAAGTTGCCTCCTGTTTGGTTTTTTGTTTTGTTTTTGTTCCTCCTGTGTTCAGGGAAAAAGGGATTTTAAATGTTCCTTTGCCAGGAACCAGACTCCCTTGTCAATTTCCCTCTCACCTGGAACAACCCTCAGGGCCCCGACCTTTGACCAGTTTGATCAGGTCAAAAAGCAGGGGGGGGAGGGGGGGGGAAGTAAACAGGTTTTCCTCCCGAGTGCCTCTTCACGGCCTGCGGTGTCTCTGCAGAGCCCTGCCTCAGTTTCCCTCTCGTAAAGGGCTCCTCAAAAACTCCACCCAGTCCCTAGCATTTTAAAACATGCCCCTGCTGGAGTGGGGGAGGGAATCCAATTTAGGGGCCTAGCTCCCTTCTGAGGATCGGGGCCTTCGTCCATAAACATGCTGCCTTCACCCAGCTGGGCCTTTCAATCGCTCAAATAGCTTGTTCTCCTTGAACCAGGAGTCCCCGGCCCTCCTTCCCGGACAGTCCCTTTGCTCTCTGCACCTCTCAGGCCAGTCGCTGGTGCTCCTGGCCCTACCTCGCTAAAATATTAGCAGCTCCTATGGCACTCTCCCTTAGACCCCTACATCTGGCCTGAGTTAGTCACATGACCTTTCCGTCACATGACTAAACTCATTCCCCCCCCCCCCACCTGGGAAGGTGTCACAAGTGGGGCCGGGGGCTGGCTCCCCGTAAAGGGCCAGCCTCTCCCAGCTGAGGGGTGATACCAAGGTAGAGCCAATGGTCAGCTTGGCCCCCACCCTGTTTTTCCGGTTCCAAACCCATCGGTGTTCCTTGTCGAGCCGATCGGTGGCGGGAACGCGAGCCTGATCGGGCATGATCTGGGGCAGGAATGCAGCTGCTGCACTGGCCTGACGTAGCGAAACCAAAGCCAAAAGAAGAAATTGGGGAATTTGCAGAACGTGGGCCTCCCGCTACCCCGGGGGCAGGTGAACGTGGCCCAACCTCAGGGGAATGCGCCGGGCTGTGTGTGTGTTGGAGCGGTGACCCCGTCTCCAGGCTCGGGAGCCCCACTGCTGCCTGCCAGCCAGTAAGGGGTGCTCTTTCCCCTGCATCAGCCCCGCTTACTAATAGCGGAGTTGCTCTGACGCTGCCAGAAAGCGGAGGAGTTCCAACCCAGATCTCGGGGCTAACTGTCTTCATCCTCCATTAAAAATCCCCTGGAGCGTCAACATAATACATCGTCTTCTTCCCCTCCCGTCCTAACCTGCTGGGCAGGAAGTGCCGTGTTCCACCCCAGGAGCAGGTGCATTTCAGTGATATTGCTGGGGACGGCTGCGAGATCTGCAGAGCTGGCAGATGGCGTTTGACGGAGACTCAGCAGGGCACAAATACACCTGGAACCCATCGTCTCTCTCTCTCTCTCTCTCTCTCTCTCACACACACACACACACACACTCTCTCTCTCTCTCTCTCTCTCTCTCAAAGGCCTCAGACTAGGGTGCCCATATTTACCAAAGTAAACTCAGGATACACGTGGGGCTGTCCCGAGCCGCCTGCTGCTCCCCCATGCCACTCGGGACTGGGGCTGACTGCCCAAGCCCCGCACTGCCCTGGGCTAGCTGCCTGAGCCCCGCACTGCCCAGCACCTCGTGTTGCCATTGGCCTCCCCAAATGTTCCTCCGCGCCCCACTACGGGGGCGCAAACCACTTTTTGGGGCAAACCTGGGCATTTGCTCTTGCCCACTGATCAGAGCAACTTGCAACTGGCAAGAGCAAATGGGACAAATGCCCAGTTTGGCCAAAAAAGGATGTCCGGGACAGGGCTTAAAAAGGGGAGCTGTCCAGGCCAAAACAGGACGTGTGGTCACCAGGGCCGGCGCAACCCATTAGGCGACCTAAGCGGTCGCCTAGGGCACTGCTATTTGGGGGGCGCTGGCGCCCCGGCAGTCTGTGGAATTTTGGGGGCGGGACCTTCCGCCACCGCTGTCGGGGGCGGCATTTTGGGGGCGGGACCTTCCGCTGCCTAGGGCGCCAAAAAAGCTGGCGGCGCTCCTGGTGGTCACCCTATCTCAGACCCCCAACAACCTTTACTGCATCAATAGGGTGAGGGATGGGGATTTCAATGGAGGAGCTTCCCTATTGTTCTCCATGGAAGGGAGGGGGGAATTTTCAACTTTTCTCAATGTGGCGGGGGGAGTCTCCATCCATCTCAGTGGGGCAGGGAGGGGGAAGTCTCCACTGGTCTCCATGGGGTTGGAGGAGCAGGGAATTCTCCATTGGTCTCCATGCTGAGCTCTTTGGAACATCTCCCCCACTGGGGCTAACCCCTCCCTCCCTGGCGCAGGCGGGCAATGCCACCGACCCAACGGGGCTGCTCCCGGGCGGGATCTGGCCCGGCGCTGCAGGGTATCTGTTGTGTGTCACGTCCAGCACCTCCAGGGCAACCGGCAGAGCCTCCCTGTGCATGTGCAGAGCCCCGTTGCCATGAGCCAGCCCGCCGCCTAGCACCAAGAGGCAGCCACCTTTGTGCCAGCAGCACCCACCCCACCTGCATGTTACAAAAGGCACAAAGGCGCCTGGTGAATGCAAACACCCACGCCCTGTGCAGAGAGCCAGAAAAGCCGCAATGGGTCCTGCTTCAACACCCAGTGCCATCAATACATAACCTTGCCCTGACCCCACTGAGGTTTGCCTCAGGCCCTCAGTCCAGCAGGCTGAGTCCAGCCTGGGTTTCGGGGTTCAATCCGAGCCGCAAAAGCGATCCGAGGGCTGGACAAAATGCCTGGCAGTGAGCGAGTTCGAGGAGGGTAGCATCTCGGGGAGGCAGTGTGGCCTAGTGGATAGTGCCCGGGAGTAGGATTCAAGAGAGCTGGGGTCTACTTCGGCCTCTGCTGCTGGGTGAGCCTGGTCAAGTCACTTGGTCCCTGTGCCTCAGTTTCCCCATCTATAAAATAAGGCTCATGATACTGACCTCCCCTTGTAAAGCAATCTGAGATCGACTGATAATAATAATAATTAATCCCTGGATCTTGTTATTGAAAAGAAGATTGAGTGCCTCCTGTGTTTGCTGCCTCAGTTTCCCCAGCGACTGTGCGATCACACACACTCCCCACCCAGATGAGTCAGGAGACGGCTTTTCTCAGTGCATCACCCGGGCACGCCTCGAAGTGGCAGCTGCCAGCAGCACTGTGCCAAGTGCCTTTTACAGCTGACAGCGGTCAGTTGTTTAACGCCGTGTGTGATGTCTCAGACCAGGGCCCCGATCCCCCCTCGCCGTGGGGGGTCACAGTGCAAAGTGGGTCGTAAGACGCCACCAGCGCATTTGGCCCCTCTCTGCACTGGAGTAAAGGCTGGTCGTGTCCGTGGAAAACGCCAGAATCCCCCCCAGCGCGAAGCTTTTACCCCCCCCACTTTGCCCCGGTGGAAAATGGTGACACAAGCTGCAGGGCATGATGCCTCTGCAAAGTTTCACATTGATTTCACCTGACGCCTGCAGAGCGGCAGAACTCAACCTGACCTCTCTGGGCTTCATCTAACGGTCCCTTCTACAGGACTCCAAATGGAGCCAAAGGCCACAGGACAAACCAACAACCCTCCCACGGTAAAAAGGGAAGGAACTGACGGTTCAAATTCCTTCCGTCTGACTGGCCTCAGCAAAGGAGGCTGCACCGTTTGTAACCTCAGTGTCAAACCTGACTACTATTGATCTGCGTCAAATCTTCTGTCCTGGGGGGACGAACATAGAGAGGGAGCAACACGGGGGAGTTTCTCGAGTCCTCGGGTTTCCTTGATCAGGATAGCTTCTACCGCTGATGGTTTCCTAGCAACAGCCACGCAATCCCTTTAAATCTGCCAGCTGCCTTTGCTGCCCTCGACCCCGTAAGACATCCCTAACACTTTATAGGAAATCCGGCTGCAAATAGTCACCCCGTCAGCTGGGCCTTTGGGAACATCTGGCCCTGAGCCATTTGGAAAGTTTGATGTGACTGATAACTGAGCACGTCAACTCGCGAAGCCCCGAAAAAAAACAACCAAGCCCCATCAGTAGGGCCCTACCAAATTCAAGGGCCATTTTGGTATAAATTTCACAGTCATAGGATTTTTAAAAAAATCTGGTTTCAGAGTAGCAGCCGTGTGAGTCTGTATCCGCAAAAAGAACAGGAGGACTTGTGGCACCTTAGAGGCTAACAAATTTATTTGAGCATAAGCTTTCATGGGCTACAGTCCACTTCATCGGATGCATAGAATGGAACATATAGTGAGGAGATCTATATACATACAGAGAACATGAAAAGTTCACTACAAAAGTTTTTTCTCTTAATTAATTAGCCTCTTAGAGTTGGNACAGCTCTATTTGGGGCGGAGTTCTGTCTCCCCAGCGCAGGGCTTTGTATCACTGCGGTAGCTAAGGCACTGATTGTCACCCTGGGCCTGTGTTTTGTGCTGCGGCAGAGGCGTGGGGGTTGAGCTGGCTCCGCGAGCCCTTAAGCATCCCCTCCATGCAGAGGGCCGCCCCTGCCAGTATGGAGCTGGCCTAAGGACAAGGCTCATTGCATCGGTGTGGACTGGGGGGCGGGGGCGCTGTGCTGTAGCTATTCTCTGCCCTGCAGGGCCCATAGAGGGTGGATCCAGGGTGAGGCCAGAGTATACTATGTGCTGGTTATTCTCTGCCCCGACCGGGACCACAGGGTGTGGAGCTTGGATTCCAGCAGCAGCCATGAGGTTGCACTAACTGACACCAGGGGAGAGGCAAGGCCCAGAATATGGGGAGCACAAAGAGGGCTTAAAGTCACCTGAATCTTTTCCATTCCTCTCCATTCCTGCCCTAAGGGCAGGAGCGGAGTTGACCGAGAATGAGGCTCAGGCTTGTGTATGTGGATGTTGCCCTCTGCTGGATGGGATGAGAACTGCTACTGTGTGTCATAGGGCCTATACTGCTAAGTGCTGGTGGGGAGTCTCCAGAAGCTCAAGTGGTGGGGATCTGGGGTTTGGAGCAGGAGAAGCGCCACAACAGTCCCAGTGGATTTAGGCAGCTATGTGTTTGTGAAAGCCGCCAGGAGAGGGGAGCAGAGTAACATTTCCTTTAGCAACTTCCATGCTTCTTAGAGTCTCTGAGCACCCCGGGCTTCCCCGCCCAAAAGCATGCTGAAGCAAAAACTAATCCCTGCATAATTAGGGTGACCACGCATCCTGTTTTGGCCAGGACAGTCCTTTTTTTAAGCCCTGTCCCGGCCATCCCGACTTTTTTGGCAAAGGTGGGCATTTGTCCCATTTGCTCTTGCCAACTGATGAAGCTTGGGATGGGACAAATGCCCACCTTTGTCAAAAAAGCAGGGTGCAGAGAAACATGGGGGGGGCGAGCGGCGATGCCAGCACCACACGCGGGGGGAGGCAGGGCTCAGGCAGGGGGTCAAGCAGGTCTCAGGCAACCGGCTCAGGCCAGATCTGGGCGGGGAGGAGGGGGGCAGGGCTCAGGTGAACTGAGCGCCTTGGGTCAGACCCACGTGTGTGGGGGGGAACCTCGGGCTAGCCCCACACGGTGTCCCCTTTTCCCTTTGGGAAATATGGTCACCCTAAGCATCGTGGATTTGCCCCACAGATAATATCACAGTGATGAGTTAATTACATAACAATTACCAATTTACAAATCTCTACTAGCCCCAGGAGAAGGGCTTGTTCACACTGGCAAGGCTACCGCGGCACAGCTTCAGTGTAGACCGGGATGGGCAAACTTTTTGGCCCGAGGGCCACATCGGGGTTGCGCAACTGTATGGAGGGCTGGGTGGGGAAGGCTGTGCCCCCACAAACAGCCTGGCCCCCGCCCTCTATCTGCCCCCTCCCACTTCCTGCCCCCCTCAGAACCCCCGACCCATCCAACCCCCCCTGCTCCTTGTCCCCTGACTGCCCCGACCCCTCCTCACCCCTGCCCCCTGACAGCCCCCCCGGGACTCCCACCCCCTATCCAGCCGCCTTCTGCTCCTCGTCCCCTGACCACCCCCTCCCGGGACCCCCACTCCCTATCCAACCTCCCCTGCTCCCTGTCCCCTGACTGCCCCGACCCCTATCCACCCCCACACCCCCTGACAGCCCCCCCGGGATCCCACCCCATATCCAACCGCCCTCTGCTCCTCATCCCCTGACCACCCCCTCCTGGGACCCCCCGCCCCTAACTGCCCCCTGGGATCCCACCCCCTTATCCAACCCCCCTCTGCTCCTCGTCCCCTGACTGCCCTCCCAACCCCTATCCACATCCCCGCCCCC
>QXTE01000379.1:591589-682454 GCA_003942145.1 Platysternon megacephalum
CCCCCCCCCCTTGTGATCAGGCCAGGCACGTGGCTTGGAACAAGCGACCCTAGAATCACACCCTGGGTCCCCTGACACTGCACGAGGTCCTACAATAACCTGCTCATGGTGTGCAGCCCGGCACCCTGATCTGGGGCAAAAACCTGTCTGGGGATTGGTCCTGCTCTGAGCAGGGGGTTGGACTAGATGCCTCCTGAGGTCCCTTCCCACCCTGAGAGTCTCTGGTTCTATGAAATGCAAAGGCCCTACAACAGGGGTCGGCAACCTTTCAGAAGTGCTGTGCCGAGTCTTCATTTATTCACTCTCATTTAAGGTTCCGCGTGCCAGTCATACATTTTAACGTTTTTTGGAAGGTCTCTTTCTATAAGTCTATAACATCTAACTAAACTATTGTTGTATGTAAAATAAATAAGGTTTTTAAAGTGTTTAAGAAGCTTCATTTACAATTAAATTAAAATGCAGAGCCCCCGGACCGGTGGCCAGGACCCGGGCAGTGTGAGTGCCACTGAAAATCAGCTCGCGTGCCGCCTTCGGCACCCGTGCCATAGGTTGCCTACCCCTGCCCTACAATAACAAACCCGTGTGTCTGCCGCCTGAGGAGGGAGTCTACAGAAGCAAGCCAGGCGGCACTGTCCTCGAATCCACACGGGACCCCACAATAACAAACCCGTGTTGTAGCTGCAGTAAAGACGGGGAGGGAATTTTTGCCTCCCAAGGGTCTAATATAAAAAGCTAGGGAAGTGTATCTACCGCCTGCCCACTGACCCATGCAGGGACCTTGCTCCTCATTGTTGTCCTTTGTGTCTGTAATAGCAACAACATGCTGTACCCCAAGGAAGACAAGGAAAACAGAATCCTGCTCTATGCGGTGAGTTTCAAATGGCCGAGGCCAAATTCAGCCCTGCTCTGAGCCCATTGAATGTAGCAGAGTTGGTCCAATTTCATACTGACTCAGCTGTTAGCCACCTCTCCCTCACGGTAAACTGAGGCGAGGGTTGATCTTGGCTTCCCAAGGGGAAGAAACCGCTTTAAAAGAGCCTAGTGTTTAACCTCAGATGCACCTGGGCTGCTTTTTGCAATAGCCTGTTGAGGATTTTGTTGTCAGCTGGAGCTTCCTATGGGAATGCTTGGCCTTATCCTGCGCTCCCCTTCCAGGTCTGAGCCCAACATCAACTCCCATTGATTAAGTGCCTTTGAGTTCTGAGCTTGAAGTGCTTTAGGAGTGCAAATCCCATTGAATTTCAGTAGGATTTATGCTCCTAAATCTCTTAAGCTCTTTTAACACTCCCTCCAACCCCAACAGAGGGACGAGGTGATTCTTGTACTTGATGTGCCTGTTGCATTGATTTTTATAAGGGTTAACTGGGGCTCATTAAACGACTAGTCACTGCTGTGTGTTAGGAAATGGTATGTATTTGGGGGGAGGTTTTCTCTGATTCCTACTGGCTTTTCCTCTTCATTTTACTTCCTCTCCCTCCAATCTCTTTTTCCTCCTGGCTATGGAGGGCTGAGGATAGCTTCCCCCTCTGATAGGGGTATCCAGATCCCACAGCAATGGGTGTGTTAGGAATAGCTAGATAGGTGGTGAACTTCGTGCTGCCAACAGCGAATCATTAGGTTGAGGTGTTGCGCTCTTCCTTCTTCAATCCCAGTTTCTGTCTGTGCAGGAATAAGGAGTCAAGCTCTAATATTCCCTTCTCCACACACACATGTGCGCTATACCTCTGTGCTTCCTGTTTTGCCACAATTTCAGGGTTATATTTAGAATGGTTTAAGTAGAGATTTCCTGCCAGGAAAAGCAGTGAGAAATAAAGATACCAAGGATATATCTTTACTGTTACCCTGGCTCTTCCCCAGGTTTTAGCCCCAACCTGCCCTTACCATCTACACAGAAAAATCTCTGACCCAGGACTGGAAATGCATTAAGTCCGGGCTAGCTGGAATGGCTGGAGAGGGGATGTTAGAGCTGGGCGCTTCTTTCACTTGGGTTGGAACCTATCTACTTTGCAAAATCACTATCCTGCTGATAGTCCTCCAATGCCCTTCCCACAATACCCCTGTGAAGGACAGACTGGTTCTCCTGCAGTTAACACATTTGACTGGGAAAGAATCCGAGAGCGTCTCAGCATGAAGACCCACGGGATCTGCCCCAGACAGACACAGGCGAGTGCAAAAACAGCGAGGACACAGTAACGTGGGTAGGGCGTGGGGTTGCTTGCACCTGATCTAGGCCAAGTTTGGTGCTCAGATCTGGGAACCAATCACCTGGGCTAACTGCTGTGAAGACCTACCCCTAGATTTGTCATGCGAGGAGGTGCATCAATTGCTTATATTAGCGAGACTGAACAGAGCTTACTTCGGTAGCAACTTCTGATTGGATATCCCCATTCTAGGGTACATTTTTATTTCTCTCTCGGTTTCCTTCCCAAGTGTCGAAACTGCGATTACCAACAGGAAGCCGACAACAGCTGCATCTATGTCAATAAGATCACCCATGAAGTGGAGTGAGTATGAGAGGGCTCATACCTGGTGTTGAACAAAGTCTGTGGCCATTCCAAGCCATTGATGATCCCCTCCCCCATTTACCGAGCTGTTGATTAAACACACCTCTGATGAAGAGAATGTGGTGCAGTGGTCAGAGCCAACGGCTGGAGCAGTAACTGCGCTATCCTGGTTGTAAGCGTAACTGTGGCACCGTGAATAAAAGTTTATAAAACGTTGTAATAGTTTATAACAAATGTTAATGAGCAAAGATGTAAAAGGAAGACAGACTAAAATAGTTTAAACACCTTATTAATACAGTGTAAGAATTGTGTTAAGATTATGCCTGGTAATGAAAAGAAATGAATGGACTAAAATTGGTGTAGGGTTGGGAGTCAGGAATTCCCAGCTTTAGTCTTGGCTTTGGGAGTGAGCATGGTCTAGTTGTCAGAAACGGGACTGGGAGCCGGGACTCCTGGGTTCTCTTTGTGGTTCTGGGTATGAGTGTGCTCTAGTGGTTAGTTCAGGGGAAGGTGCGTCAGGACTCCTGGATTCTCTCTCTAGCTGCCATGCCGTGTGATGTTGGGCTAGTCACTTCACCTCTTAATACCTGGTTTTCCCCCCCTGTTGAATGGGGGCAGCCCCATTGATCGGAGGGGTCATCATGAAGCACTTGGAATTGGTGCTGGACTGTAGAGGGGGAATATGGGTCCAGTTGCCTTGAAGGGTGACAAGCAGCTCTTTCACCTAGTAGAAAAAGTCATAATAGAACCCAGTGGCTGGAAGTTGAAGCTAGACAAATTCAGACTAGAAATAAAGATGCATACTTTTAAGGGAGGGTAATTAACCATTGGAACAACTGGCCTAAGGACAGGGTGGATTTTCCATCACTTGAAGTATTTAGGTCAAGACTGGATGTCTTTTCCGTACTTCTGTCAGTCTTAACACAGGAACTGTTGGGTGGTCGTATGATTATCACGGTCCCTGTCTGCCCTGAAGGCAGCTCATTACTCATAGAGTCTTAGCTCCTAACAGGTCTGTTTTCATTGCAGTGAATTGACACAAATCATTGCGGACGTTTCCCAGGACCCAACTTTGCCCCGGACAGAGGATCACCCATGTCAGAAGTGAGTGTTAACCCTTTGGAGCCATTCTTTAGTGTTTGTGGTGTGGAAATTGCCAGTGGCCTGAGGGTTACATTAACTGGTTAGCTCGGACATGCAAGATTTCCAAGAGGTGGAAGATAAACCAACACAGTCACTTATCTGGAAACCTCTAGCTACAGGCCTGCCAGTTCTCACAAGCTAAGCAGGATTTCCCGGTGGGGAGATCTCCAAGGAAAACCCTGGCTGCAGCAGGTTCGAGGGCTGGCCCCTCCAAGGCAGCTCTATCTATCTAGAGGTGCCATTTCTCAGATACACATGTTAAACAGAGAGCCTCCCTACCTGGGACCATTAAAGATCCCAGGGAATGAGTCAGTTGTGTGTCTCCAGGCTTGGGTAATTGCATTCTGCCTCCTTAAATTCCCCGCAGCGTTTTAATAGCAGGTGGGATTGTGTCCATTTCCTGGACTCCCCCTCCACCCCTTCTCCTGCCCCCTCCAGTTTTCCTAAAACCCCTGCCCGAGCCTGCACTTCTGCACTGCAATTCATAGCCCTGCAGCCTGAGCCCTCAGGGGACTTTTATTGCAGTGCTGACATATCCTGGGATAGGAACTGTCTGTACAGAACCTAGCACCATGGGGCCTGATCTTGATTGGGCTTTCGGCACAACTGTAATAAACATGGTTAACAATAACATCATGTGTTTAACCACAAGACTCCCAGTGATCCTGCTGGTTCATTCCCAGCTAAACACTGCTGCCACCCCAAATCGGTTCTCTCGGAGCTTATGTCCCTACTCTGATTCAATGCTGACCTGTCCCTTCTTTCCAGGTGCGGGCACAAAGAAGCAGTATTCTTCCAGTCTCACAGCGCAAGGGCTGAGGTGAGGGGATCTGCTCCTAGGTTTGGAATAACGTAGAGTTAGTTAGGGTCTTATTTCCATGTACCTGCCTGTCTTCGGCCCATGTGGAGCGGTTTCAAAGTTGTCACAGGATCCACTGGCTGGAAGTTGAAGCTAGATGGACTAGGCTGCATCCCATCAAGGAATGGATTAGTCTGAGTGTGATGCACCTCACCACCAGCTGCCCTTATCATGAGGAAGCTTGGTCGGTGCCTGCCAGGGCTTAGCTCTCCACCACCACCAGCCTCCCCCCTAGGCCTATGCAGGCCCCACTGTCTCTTTGCAGGTTAACAACAAACACTGCAATCCTCAAGCATCCCCCTGAGGTGTCCAACCCCGATCCACTGGACGCTTACAGAACTCCCAGCTCCTCCCCACAGCATATCAGTTACACCACAGAACACAGCTTCGCTCAACCCACAGCACTTAATTTGTTTATAGAGAAAGCAAGAGTCAGTTTATTTAACAAAGAACAGCATCAAAGGATAGACATCAGAATGACTGGAAACAAAGGCTTACGTAGAAAATAAAACCATACCACGCATCCTAGAGCCTATACTTAACGAAGACGACATTGTGATGCCATAGAGCAAAAGCTCCCTCAAAATCCTTCTAGCGTATTACAGCCAGGCCTGGCTAGGCTCTTCCGTTCATAAAACCAGCACGCGTTCCTCCTCTGTGGAGTTTGTCTTTACGGTTATCGGCCAAAACTCCATTGTCCGCACTTGCAAACTGGACAACCCTGTTGCATGGGTTTTCCTGCCTAGGGTGCCCCCTGGAGACTCTGCGATCACTTGATTAGCATTTTGCTCAGACTGTAAATGGATGTCCATTGTGACCCATCCAGTACTCACTTTACATGTAGGCAGACAGCTAGATAAACATCTCTTGCCTGAAAGAAACCCATTTCTCACCTTTTCTGGTGACAAGCCCCAAGCCACAGACCATAAGAACAATGTTCAGTATAGATACCCAGCTCCTTGCAGATTATTGGTATGTACATTTTGCAATGATTATGGACACTAGTGAGGAACAGGCTTTTAGTAGAGACTTTGTGACGCTTTGGTGAAGTAGTAAGATACCAGACCCAGGGGATCCCTGTAAACCTCATGCATTTTAATACAACTAAATGTATCCATCTGGGAACAATGAATGCAGGTCATCCTTAGAGGATGGGGGACTCTATCCTGGGAAGCAGTGATGCTGAAATAAATTTTGGGGGTGGTGCGGGATAATCAGCTGAACATTAGCTCCCAGTGTGATGCTGGGACCTATGTGATCCTGAGATGCATAAACGGGAATCTCAAGTACGTGCAGAGAGGTTATTTTCCCTCTGTGTTTGGCATTGGTGCGACCGCTGGGATCCCGTGTCCGGTTCTGGTGTCCACCAATCAAGAAGAATGTTGATGATAAATTGGAGAGGGGGCAGAGAAAAGCCACAAGAATGATCAAAGGGTTAGAAAACATGGCTTATAGCAATAGACTCAAGGAGCTCAATCTATTTAGCATAACGAAGAGAAGGTGAAGGGGTGACTTGAGGAGTCTCTCAGTACCGACATGGCGAACAAATATTTAATAACGAGCTCCTCAGTCTAGCAGAGAAAGGTCTAAAACAGTCATACTCAGACTGACGCTGGAGATGTCTCCCTTGCGGCTCTTTGCAGCACACAATACTAAAACACTGTGATTTAATTATTAACCAATCTAAGTTATTAACCAGTTAGGATGCTTTTACTTTATTAGCCAATTGTAGTTGATAAAATAATAATATTTGGTCAGTCATTTTGCTGTGAGAATTATATATAACTAAATATTTCCCATCCTACTGTTTCAATATGAATCTATAGTACTATAGAAAATGAAACAATGAATTCCCACGACTGTGGCTCTTTCGGGTAATGTTGCTTGCTAAGCTGGCTCCTGAACCACTGAGGTCTGAGTATCCCTGAGCTAACATGCTCAGGGATACTCAGAGGTTAAAGCTAGAGAAATTCAGACCGGGAATAAGGCATACATTGAACAGCGAGAGTAATTCATCGTTGGAACACGGGTCCTGGTGGATTCTCCATCATGGACAATGTTTAAATCAAGATGGGGATGTGTTTCTACGAGACCTGGGGCTGTTCGCTTGCTCGGGCTAGGATGGAGGTCAGGCTAGATCGGGGTCAGCAACCTTTCAGAAGTGGTGTGCTGAGTCTTCATTTATTCACTCTAATTTAAGGTTTTGCACGCCAATAATACATTTTAACCTTTTTAGAAGCTCTCTCTCTCTCTATAATATATAACTAAACTATTGTTGTACATAAAGTAAATAAGGTTTCAAAATGTTTAAGAAGCTTCATTTTAAAATTAAAATAAAATACAGAGCCCCCTGGACCGGTGGCCAGGACCCGGGCAGTGTGAGTGCCACTGAAAATCAGCTCGCCTGCCGCCTTCGGCACCCGTGCCATAGGTTGCCTACCCCTGGACTAGCCCTCCTAGCCTTGAATCTATAAGTCCCTGCACCGTCCACTAGTTGGCATCAAGATGTCCCTGGGTCACACTCAGTTGTTGCATTCTCCTGTTGTCTAGGACGCCATGAGGTTGTATTACGTATGCACCGCCCCGCACTGCGGCCACCGCTGGACTGAATAAAGGGGCAGCTGTTTGAGACCTGACATCGCCTCTGGTTGTCAAACATTTGGGTTCTGTTCCCTTCTCAGAATAGCCTCTGCTCCTGGTTCTGCCCTGGGGTCATCTAACCGCTGTATTTTTGTTAATAAAAAGGTTTTATTTTTCAAGTCACACTAGCACGTACTTCTGTGAAATCGGGCCTGTTGTGTCTTCACTACCGTATTAACTAGAGGGACCTGCCTCTCTCTCGAGAGGGCACAACCCCTTGGGCAGGATCGGTCACCTTGCTCTACTTTATCATTAGAGCTTCCATTGAATTAGCATGGTAAATTTCAGAGTAATAGCCGTGTTAGTCTGTATCCGCAAAAAGGAACAGGAGTACTTGTGGCACCTTCAAGACTAACATTTATTGTAGCATAAGCTTTCGTGTGCTACAGCTCACTTCACATCCGATGAAGTGAGCTGTAGCCCATGAAAGCTTATGCTACAATAAATTTGTTAGTCTCTAAGGTGCCACAAGTACTTCTGTTTCTTTTCATGGTAAATTTGTCCTGGCTTGATCCAAACCAGGATAATTACATTCCACCTCTGTAAATTCTCTGCAGTTCCTGTTGCATGTGGGAAGTCCAACCCCTGCTCCACCCAGCCACCCTGGGGTCCTGCTCCCTACTGGCACATCCAGCTGAAGGGCAGCCAGGCTGGAAGTGGTAGGAATCCAGCAATTAAAGGAAACCAGTTCTAGGGGTGGCCTGCTGTAGATTTGTGTTTGTGGCATTTATTCCCAGCAGGGGCAAGGCCCAGCTCCAACTTGGACCCGTGACTGATACCAAACACAGTTTGGGAAGAGGAAGCAGATACAGGGCACAACACACTCGGTGGTCATTTTGGCAGGGGCACTCGGCCTCGCAAAGCTACAAACCTCCCTCCCTCCTGTTCGCTGCCTGTGGCACACAACAGGTTAGGCTCCTGTTAGTCTAATCCGGGTACCTGGGTTACCTTTGTCGGGGCTGTGATATGCAGAGGTCAGCTGAGCGGGGCAGTCCCTTCTGACCTTAAATTTGAGGCTAACCCTCGAAGGGCACAACCAGGGACAGAAGCCTCAGCCTCAGCTGATTAAATGGTATAAAACAGTGGCACTTAAATGCGCTGGGTAAAGCTGGAAAAAGTTCAATAGGATTTTATTACTGGACCAATGACGAGAGATTCCACAACTTAAAACAGAAGGATCAAGGGAAGATTGTGGCTCAGAGGAAAGGTACACACCTCATCGCCATATGTGGGTTTTGCGTTTTTTTGAAGTCACCCCCTTTATCTCTGTTTTCTTTACCACCACACCTGTTACACTATTGTACCCTTTGCTTGACCAACGGCTACCTGGGATGCTCAGTACAAATCAGGCTTCTCTAGTTGTTCAGCCCATGCTTTCAGGATGAGGGCAGGGTATGGCTATAGATCAGAGATGCTAGTTAATTTAACATTCACGCTGGACCCCCTTCTATGCCACAGCAAAGCAGTTTCCAATTCAGCATTGATCTGGGGCTGATTAGCAGCCCCCTTAAGGAAAAGAGGGTAAATGCTTTACAATATGAGGGGAATGCACTGTACATAAGGGTCTGTCTGCACTGGAGCTGAAGGTGTAATTCCCAGCTCAGGCAGACATACCCACACCAGCTTCGATCCGTCTAGCACACTAAAAATAGCAGCATAGCCACCCTGCATGCAATCCTGTCAGAAACCTGTTGCTGCCACAGCGCTAGTTTTAGGGCGCTCGCTCCATCAGAGCTACCGTAGGTACGTCTGTCTGTGCTAGAAGTTACACCTTCAGTGTCGCTATACCCTACTGGAGGCAGTAGGGTTCAAGGAATAGAGCTAAAGAAAGGATCTGTTAAGGGCTACAAGCTGCTGGGTAAGGATTATACTACAGTAAAGGAAATTAGAACAAACAAGTCGTGTCCCATTGCAGTGAATACTCCTCTAGGCTCTGAAAAGGTGATGCTGCCAGGACTGTTTCTAGGGAGCCGCCCTCTCAAAGGCCCCTCAGATTTGTTATCCTTTCAGCTCTTTCCTGGTTGAAGGTTTTCTTTGTTGCTACCAACAGGCGGCTGTCTCCCAAGGGAGTAGCTGATGTGTTTCAGCTACCGTGACACCTTCCACTGCAGCAGCCGCTCATTAGGAACACAGGGACCAGCCAGACTGGCTCAGACCTGAGGCATGTACCCCACAATCCTGGCTCTGATAGCAGCCAGTACCAGCCGCTTCAGCGGAAAATGTAAGCACCTAGCGGTGGAAGTTGTGGGATAATCTGCCCCCACCCTAGATCTCTCCTGATCTCTATTAGGGATCATCTTAAACCATGCAGCAGGAGGTTTAATCCCTTGCCTAACGCATGAACTCTGGCTATTCTTCTCCATGTAAACATCCAATCACTTTTGGACTTAGCATGATCCTGTGCCAGAGTTCCACAGGCTAAATAACGCATTATGTGACAAAGCGCTTCCTTTTGTCTGCCCCTTTATCCTTGTGTTATGAGACAGGGAGAACAGAAGCTCCTGCTTTCCCTTCTTTCTCCTGTCTCTGCTTATTTGTATCCTAAACTTTAGGATCTCTCTTCCTCTGAGAGCTTTTCCAGGCCTCTGATCCTTCTCCCTCATTAGAATGAGAGGGGGTTCGGAGGACACTCAACCTGTGTTTAGAAAAGACCTTGCTGGGAGGGCTAATGTATGTCAAACAACGTGGGGAAATCGGGGGAGATCACTGAGGGACGCTGTAGTTCAGAGAATCGGTGACCGCATGCTGAGGGACTGGAAAACAGGCCTTCTAGCAGAAGGGTCAAGGCACTCAAGCTCAAAGAGAAGGCGAAGAGCTGACTTGATCACAGCCGGAGAGTACTTACGTTGGGAACAGAAGTTGGGTAACAGAGGGCTCCTCAATCTAGCAGACAAAGATCTAACAAGATCTGATGGCTGGAAGCTGGAGCTTGACAAACGTAGACTAGACATTTTTTTACAGGGAGGCAAATCAGCCACTGTACGTGATGTAGGGCTGTAACAGAGCCTCCCGCATGGACTGTTTTTCTAAGAGTTCTGCTCTCCTTCAAACAGGAACCAATTCCAGGCAGCCCGAGGGCCTGTGTTATACTGACTCAATGATTACAGGGATCCCTTCTGGCCTTAGACTCTGTGAATCGATGAAAAGGTCCCATCAGCCCAGTAGATTCTTGTCCCTGAGGAGGGGCTTGGCTGAAGGGAACAATCCTTACTAGCCCCGTCGGGTGGCTAGATATCCCCTGGGCCGGATTGCTGGGGGGGTCCCAGCATGCACTGGTGCCGGAGGTCCCACCGCACGAGGCTCTGGGCCCAGCCTCAGGTGTAGTAGCCGCCGGGGTAGAGGAGGAAGCGGAGGGAGGCGGCGCCCTGCTTGCGGAGGTACTTGCGCAGCAGGGCGTTGCCGGGGTGGAGCCGCCGCACGTGGCCGTAGAACTCCTCGCCGGCGGCACAGGTGAAGCCGCACTCCTCGCAGACGAAGAGCTTGGCGCGCCGCTCGCGGTAGGCGTAGTTCTGCTGCACCCCGTGGATCTTGCGGAGGTGGGACTCCAGGGAGCAGCGCTGGGTGAAGGCCTTGGCACAGACGTGGCAGCGGTAGGGGCGGATGCCTGCAGCGAGGGGGCCAGGGTTAGGGGACAGGACCTAACCTCTCTCCCGTCCACACACAAACCTTCTCCCCCAAATCGGGGGGGGCCTCAACGCAGGCTAGTGGGCAGAGGGGCAGGATGATCCGGGGTAGGGCACCAACCGAGCACTTGGGAGACCTGGGTTCAGGTCCCTGATTTGCCCCAGAGGCCCTGCGGGACCTTGGCCGAATCCCACCTACACACAACTCTCAGATCTGGCTTTGCCGGTGCTTTAAACCCGGACTAGCTGTGGGGGTTGGATTAGGGCCCAGGTTCTGCTCTAACCTGCCCACTTTGTGCAGCGTGGAGGCAGGCTGCTTACCGGGGGTGCTGATGGTCCTCCAATGCTTTCCCACAATTCCCCTGGGGCTGCCTTTCCCTGCCATTCCACCTAGCTCCCCTCTCCTGCCCCGGGAGTCCACAAGGGAGAGGGAGAAGGAGCCTAATTATAAGGGACCTGGGCAGAAGGGAGGGACTGAGCCGAAGAGCCGCCCCCCTTAAACAAGCTGCTTCCCAAGCGCAGCCCCAGCCTCACCGGTGTGGGTCCGCGTGTGTCTCTTCAGATCGAAGGTGTCGTTGAAGCCCTTGCCGCAGAACCGGCAGACGTGCTTCTTGACCGAGCTGTGGCACTTCAGGTGGCGGGTCAGCATGCGCTGCAGCGGGAAGGCCTTGCTGCACACAGGGCAGGGGAAGTCGCCCGGCCCCTGAGGGCCTTTCCCCTGCAAAAGGGTGTGTGGGGGGGGAAAATGGAGCAGGTGGGGAGCACTGCCCCGGCCGGCCCCTGACAGAGCTGCCAAGCCAAGCAGGGCTGAGCGGTGTCGCTTGTTGCCTTGACAATCTGGGTGCCCCCGCTTTCCCTTCCCGCCTCATGCCAGGGGCTCGGTGTGCCCAGTCCCCTTTTCCCACCTGGTCTCGGGGGAAGAAAACACCCCATGTTTCCACAACCAGGGTCGCGGCAGCCGTTGGGATCTTCCCCTCACGGCTGATCACGATCTAACCCTGGGCGTGCCCGAGGGGGAGCATGAGCACAACCCTACAGGAAGGGGGGAGGGGTGCGGCCTACCCTATGCAGGCACACGGGCAGCCATGTTCTACTCTCGGACAGCCCCAGGGGCTTCGAAGGAGCTGTACGGGCTGGAGCGAAACCTCCTCCCCCCAGCCTGGGAGAAAGGTTTTCTATCCTGGGTACTCACTACGTTTCCCCTTTGGGCAAGGTCATGAGGTGCAGCGGTTAGAGCAAGCAACAGAAACAACCCCCCCCCCCCCACCAATTCCCTGTTGCTGGCTTCTCCACTGACTCACTCTGGAGCTTGGTCCTCAGCCATGGCCATACGACCCAGGAGTCCCGATTCTCAGTTGCCTGCCCGGACTGCTAAACCCACTCCCCAGAGCTGAGAACAGAACCCAGGCGTCTTGAGTCCCAGCCCAGCCCCCACCCTAACCACTAGTCTCCCCTCCCCTCTCAGAGCTAGGAACAGAACCCAGGATCCTCACCCAACCCCTTACACCCCACAGCTGGAGACAGAACCCAGGAGTCCTGACTCCCAGCCAGCCCTACGCTAACCCACTTGACCTCACTCACCCATGAGTAGAGCCCAGGAGTCCAGATTCCTATTCATCTGCTCAAACTGCTAAACCCATTCCCCAGAGCTAAGCATGGAACCCAGGAATCCAGACTCTTCGCCCCCCCACACCCGCTCTAGTCACTGCATGGCACACTTCGCACCCAGCCAGGAATAGAACCCAGGAGTCCTGGCTCCCAGTCCCCCTCCCTGCTCTTACCAAATAGACCCCCCACACTTTACCTTCGCTCTAGGGTATTTCGTTGCAGTATCAGGGGGCAGCAGGTTTGGACGGGGTCTGGGGGAGCTCCTCTGACTTGGTCCGTCCCAGCCGCTCTTCCTATCCTCTGGGAACGCCCCCGAGGCTGGGGGACCGATGCTCCTGCTGGCCTCTGGAAGGTCAAAACACACATGACTTTAGACTTCCCTTGCTTCTGGGTGGAAATCAGGCACGGAGAGGCAGGTGGGGGGGAGATCAGTGGGGGAGGCATGATGGGCAGTTGGGGGGCACAGGTTGGGGGTCAGTGTGCATGTGGGGAAGTCCCCTGAAGGAATCGCTTCCTGCTGGGTATCATCCTGGGTTCACAGCCCTCACCAGCCCCATGAAAAGCACCCGGCAAAGGGGCAGAAGGTTAGACTGCCCTGCGCCCATACATCGAGCCAGCCAGCCAGGCCGCCGCGGTCGGGACACCATGGCCATTACGTGGGAGGGAGTTGGACGGCTCAGGCTAGAACGAATCTTCCCTCTTGGCCACTGGTTCAAATCCCACCCAGGGCTCTCTGTTCCCTGTGCGGGCTGGGGGGGGGGCTTATGGGAGGCAGGGCCAGGTCACAAAACCCACCCCCGTTGTTCCTGCCTCATTCACAGCCTGATCCCAGAGGCTGTGGATCTACCAGGCCATGGAGACGGAGCGCCCTTCTGCCCCAGAGCGGGTGCAGCTCCCTGGGCTGGGCACTCGGAGGGTAAGCAGAGAATGTCAGGGTGGTGAATCTGGCCCCTTTCACCAGCATTAAGAGTGGCCCATGCCCTAAAGTAAGTAGAATCCCCCACCCCCCACCAAGGGTAACGAACTGGGCACCTACCTGGGACGTAGGCGTCGCCGCGGAGCTGGTCCGAGAGCTCTCCCCAGTCCTGGGATCCCAGCGTGGCTGCCCGGTGTCTTTTCACCAGGAAAGCCTTCGGCATGGTGGATGCAATTACAGGCTTAGCCAGGGAAGTTCTCAGAAGTCCCCGTGGACCATTCCAGTGCTCCCCCACCCTGACGTTCCTTGTTTGACACCCCGTTGCCAGGAGTAATAGGGGCGCCGGGGAGCAAGTAGAAATGGGAACGCCTTTGGTACAGGCAGGCGGCAACACAGGGTCTTGTGATCGAGAAGCAGCCAATCCCAAAGAACACCAAGCATCTTCAAAGAACCACGGATGCTTCATGCTCCCCCCAAGTTGGCATGGTCTCCATTTTACAGCTAGAGAAAGTGAGGCACAGAGAAGGGGAACTGACTCCGTCGAGCTCTCAGGACACAAGAGTCCAGGCTCCCAGTCACCTGCTAACCACTAGATCCTACTCCCCTCCCAGAGCTGGCGATAGAACCCAGGAGTCCTGACACCCAGTCCCCTGTTCTATGCACTAGAGCAATCCAAGCTTCTAATCCATTGCTCTAACATCGAGACACGCTGCTTCCCTGCTGCAAGGTGCGTCACTACGTATTACCCTCTTTTGACACATGGGGAAACTGAGGCACACCCATTCAGTGCGGCTAGTCTCAGGTCACATCACAGTAGGATTAGAAGTTAAAGTTCCCAGAACTATGCTCAGTGCCCTAGCCTACACTGCCTGTCAAGCAAATAAATATGGATAGCAGCGCCCTCCCAGATCAATTTCCTCTGCAAAGCTGCCACCTATCCTCCAGATCAGCAGGACAGGGAGTGTGTGTGTGTGTGTATGTGTGTATTTATATAGACACTGATCGCAATGAGGATTTGAATTGCCTGAGCGGGCCAGGAATACGAAGCCTCGTTCTTTGCATGCTCCGTGCGCTTAGCTGCCAACAAAATAAAACCCTCCATCCTCTTCATGCAAATCTACAGCTCCGGCCCCAGGCGGAATCGCTGACGGTTACCTGCCCTTTGTCAGCAGGCTTGGATGGAAAGCGGGCTCGCGCCGCATGGGTGATCAGGATCCGGCCTTGTTAACTGCACTTCTAAGGGACCCACCTGGCTCCCGCTCCTGTAGCATTTGAGCACCTCGCCATATTCAATGAAGTCACCCTCCCGGCCATCTTGTGAGGCTGCTATAGGGCAGATGCAGACCTGAGACAAAGGCCCAGCTTCTCCGAGGTTCTGGAAATGAATGGGAGTTAGGCACCCAAACACCTGAGGATCTGGGCCCAGATCACACAGGGATCCTGTGGCAGAGCAGGGGCTTGGACCCAGGTCTTTCACAGCCTAGGCTAGTACCCCAAAGCACTAGGCCATCATTCCTCAAATTAACACCCCTCGTCCGATCTGTTTCCTTCCAACCCAAATCAAGTCAGTGGCAGGTGCCAGACATGGTTGGAGAAAACCTTTCCTGCTCAGATCATTTTGGACGACCCTGGGGACCGGGAATGGGAGACTGAGTCTTCTGGACTCCCTGCCAGACCCATAAATCACCGACTCCAACCCAGACTGGGCGCCCTTGGAACCAAGACGGGGTTTCCCAGCCACACTCTCGGACCTTCACCGCGCTGGGGCAGCAGGACTTGTTGAGTTACTGCATGGCAAGCTGGCGTGCTGTAGATTCACATCCTGGCTTGCCACACACTAAGGGTATGTCTACACTGGCAGAGTTAAAGCGCCGGCAGTTACAGCGCCGCTCAGGGAGCGCTGAAGGGAAACCGCTCTTGTGAGTTCACACTGTCAGCTGCCTGCGCAATAGCGTGTTCACACTTGCGGCACTTGAAGCGGTATTCGGAGCGGTGCACTCTGGGCAGCTATCCCACAGAGCATCTCTTCCTCTTCTGCCGCTAAGAGTTGTGGGAAGGCAGAAGGGGTCGTGGGGCATCCTAGGTCCTGTCCCAATGCCCCATGATGCATTGCTTCGCATCCCATCAATCCATGTGCTTCTATCCGCATTTGGCGCCAACTTTCAAACGGTTTGTGTGCTGCGCGCTCTGCCTCTTCGGTCTGCAGGAATGGATCCCACACTGTTGCCCAATATGCTGCTCGCTCTGACTAACACATCACAAATGGCAGTGGAGTTATTCCTTAAACTACAAAGGCAAGAGGAGTGTGACACTGATCTCGCCACACGTAGTAGCTACGACACAAGAGTGCTTGTGGCATTCACAGAGGTGCTAACCACAGTGGAACGTCGCTTTTGGGCTTGGGAAACAAGCACTGAGTGGTGGGATCACATCGTCATGCACGTCTGGGATGACGAGCAGTGGCTGCAGAACTTTCGCACGAGGAAAGCCACATTCATGGGACTGTGTGATGAGCTCACCCCAGCCCTGTGGCGCAAGGACACGAGAATGAGAGCTGCCCCATCATTGGAGAAGCGCGTGGCAATTGCACTGTGGAAGCTGGTTACTCCAGACTGCTACCGATCGGTCGCTAACCAGTTCGGAGTAGGAAAGTCAACTGTTGGACTTGTTGACGGAAGTGTCCTGGGCCATTAATCGCATCCTGCTCCGAAAGACCGTGACGCTGGGCAACGTGCGTGACATTGTGGATGGCTTTGCACAAATGGGCTTCCCTAACTGCAGAGGGGCAACAGATGGCACGGATATTCCAATTCTGGCACCAGACCACCTAGCACATTAATCGGAAGGGGTATTTCTCAATGGTTCTCCAGGCACTTATGGATCACCATGGGCGTTTCACGGACATTAACGCAGGCTGGTCCAGAAAGGTGCATGACGCACGCATCTTTCGGAACACTGGCCTGTTCAGGAAGCTGCAAGCAGGGACTTTCTTCCTGGACCAGAAGATCACTGTAGGGGAAATCGAAATGCCCATTGTGATCCTGGGAGACCCTGCCTACCCCTTAATGCTGTGAAGCCTTACACGGGGCAACTTGACAGCAGCAAGGAGCGGTTCAACAACAGGCTGAGCAAGTGCAGAATGACTGTTGAATGTGCTTTTGGCCGTTTAAAGGCCTGCTGGCGCTGCCTCTATGGGAAGCTGGACCTGGCCAATGACAATATTCCTATGCTTATAGCCATGTGCTTTATGCTCCATAATATTTGTGAAGGGAAAGGGGACAGCTTCACACAGCACCTGGAGGCTGAATTTGAACAGCCAGAGACCAGGGCTATTAGAGGGGCGCAGCACAGGGCCATAAGGATCAGGGATGCCTTGAGGCAGCAATTTAAAGCTGAAAGCCACTAATATTTGTTGCTATGCTCGGGAGTGCAGTGCTTGTAATACTAGGAGGCGATTGTGATTGGTGCAGATGATGCACTATGAAGGTGTAAGAAAATTGCCTGTGGCTTTGCAGGACTCTGTTTGCTTTCAATCAATGGAATAAAGATGGCTTTCAAACCAAAACAATTCTTTTATTTAAAAAACAACCACCAGAGGAGAGAGAGAGAGAGAAACAAAAACAAACAAAAAAACCACATCAGCACTGTGGGGGATGGGGGAAGGGAGGGTCCCAGGAGGAGGTGGGGTCCCAGGACGGTTAAAGATTTGTGTATGTCCAGGTATCATCTCCAACCTTCTCCTTTGGAGTACAGTGCAGTGGGCTAAACTGCAAAGGGACGGGTGTTGAGTACAGTGGGTACTGGGAGTCCGCAGGGCTGGGCAGAGATGGGGCAGGAGTGAAATGCAGCGGGTACAGACTGGAGCCAGGAGGTTGATAAGAGTGCGTTGGCAGTGTGTGGGAGCGCATGGGAAAGAGTTTTGCGACAGCGGCTGCAGGGGAGGGCAGGTGCGGAGCTGCTCGGTTTGCAGTGCTAGTAGCGCCTGGCGCGTGGCCGCTTGGCGCTCCATAACGTTTACGAGCCGCTCCGTGGCTTCGTTCTGGTGCCCCGCGTTCTCCTTTCAGTCCCTCTTCTCGCTGTCCGGCCACTCCTTCAATTCTTGTTTTTCGGCCGCGGAGTGCCTCACGACCTCACGCAGAAAGTTCTTCGTGGCTACTTTCTAAGTCTGTGCAGCCGTTCAGCCGGCGATAACNCTGTGTTCATATCTCGCTCCTGAGGGTGAGCAGGGAATCAAGGGAGTGTCTTCTCCAAGACTGGGGCTTCTGCCCTGGCCCTTACGCGGCTCGCCTGTGTGCAGCAATGTTCCCTCCCAGTGACAGCAGAGTGGCGCGGGAAAGTTACCCTTAATGGGGGCAAGAAACAAAGCAGCTCTGCCAAAGAACCTGCGGCAGCGGATTGCCCAGTGTCTCCATGAGAGTTTCATGGAGATCTCTGAAGCAGATTCCCGTGAAGTGAGGGAGTCAATCAACAGCCTGTTCCGCCGCTCTGACTAGGCATCTGGCGGTACGCGCATCTTACTGCTTTCTGTAACCCTCCTGCCCCCAACAACTCGCTTCAGCCATTCCCAAAATCAAAGCCACTTACCAGGGGCCTCCTCTCCTGTTTGCGCTTTGCCAAGATCCGACAGCTGTGACCGGCTAGCCTCCTCCAGAGTAGAGAAGAACTCCGGGCTGCATGCATCTCTGACCGCCAAGTCGTCCTCTGCCTCTGGGTCCCCCTCCACATCCTCGTCCAAGATTTCCTCCTCCTGGCTCGGTCCACTCTCGACTGGCACGCGAGCCACTGAAGTAGCCACAGTGGCCTTCGCAGTGGAGGTGGGGTTGCCACCAAGTATTGCATCCAGCTCTTTGTAGAACGGGCAGCTCGTGGGAGCAGCACCGGAGCGGCGGTTTGCCTCCCGCGCCTTGTGGTAGGCGTTCTGCAGCTCCTTCACTGCAGTGTGTCCCGGTCATGGCCCCTTTCTGTCATGCATCGTGAAATCTGTCCGTAGGTATCATAATTCCTACGGCTGGAGTGCAGCTGTGACTGCACTGCCTCATCTCCCCAAATGCTGATGAGGTCCAGCAGCTCGGCATTGCTCCAAGCGGGGGATCGCCGGGTGCGTGGAGCAGGTATGGTCACCTGGAAAGATGCGCTGAGACCACTGCATGTGTCACCGAGCAAACAGGAAGGGGACTTTCAAAATTCCCAAGGAATTGAAGGGGTGGGGATGACGATTGGTCACCTGAGGGCAGGGCAGTAGAGTTCAAACCGATGACCAGGGAGGTGAGAACAGGCATTGTGGGACACCTCCCGGAGGCCAATCGCAGCGCTGTAATCGACCAGGATGTCTACACTGGCACCGCGGCGCTGTACCCCCGGCGCAGAAAGCTCTACGCCTCTCGTTGGGGTGTTGTTTTTTTTAACAGCACTGCAACTGCGCAGTTCCTGCACACTAAGTGGCTTGGCAGTGTGTACACCTCAGGAATTACAACGCGGAAAGCTGCTCTACGGCGCAGAAACTTGCCAGCGTAGACAAGCCCTTTGTTTACAGCGCAAGCTCTCTGAGGCAGAGTCTGCCTCTTTTCAGAAAGAACAGGGAGATCAGCACTGGGTCCAAACACAAGTGGTTAGGTTGGATAGAGGAATCCATGGGTTCAGACTAGATGATCATTATGGTCCCTTCTGGCTTGGAAATCTACAAATCCAAGGCACTTCCAACACAGTTCCGGTCAGAACCATTAGATTTGCAGGAGTGAAACAAAGATAAGAGGTCACCCTATTTAGCTGTTCAGACACAGCCAGGAGAACACCAGATGATCTCTTCTCTTGGGATGTTTGTTAGTCAAATAAAGGGCAAATGCATAAAATCAAACTGCTCGCAAAGCTGTCCATGGAAACAGGTTTATTCAAATCAAAGCACCAAGCAAAACCGTGGCAGAGGGATATGAAAATGTGTGTCTGTTTAAAAGAGATTTATTTACTCTGGTATCAATTAAGTGTCCGAGGAGCAGACAACGAGCATTGGCTAGTGAACCCAAGAAGCGAACAGATCCCATCCACTCTACACTTTGGCTAGTGTAACAAGAACTTGGCTTACCTCTAATAGCAATTTCATCTGTAGGCCTCAAAGCACTTCATAAAAGTCGTCAACTATTCTGCAGAGAAGAAAACTGAGGCAGAAGGCAGAGGGGAAAGAGGACTTTCCAAAGATCAAGTGGCAGAGCCAGGAATATAATTCAAGTCTCCTGGTTCCCAATCCAGTGCATCATCCACTAGACCATACTGCCTCCCAGGAAAGGTGTTGTTCTGTACAGTGTGTCATCCAGTCTAGGTTTTAACTGCGCCAAGTTCTGGGCTTTCTACATCATTCCCTTAGGAATGTTCCACCGGCCAATAGCTCTCATGCTGGAGCCTTGATTCCGTAGCCACTCCGGTGCTCAAAAGGTTGTGTGTAAGGTTCAGCTTCGAGCAAGACTTTGTCTACATAGCCAGTTATCTACCACTATAGTTATACAGGTCTAGTTACACCAGTTTAATGCCCTGTATACACACTTTTATTCTGGAATAGCGGTGGCTTTTTTTCGATCTAGTTTAACCCCCTTCACAAGCAACATAACAGGCACGAATTTTGGAATAGCAGCGGCCACACAGGCAGTTATACCATTACAGTAGCCGTATAATGACACCAGTACATTTCCCCAGGTAGACAAGCCCTCACTTGCATTACACAGAGCCCAGGGCGTTCCCCTGTGACTGACAAAGGGCAGGCTTGAAAGGAAGTAGGGGTTATTTATAGCTCCTCTTCACGTTTGGAGACTAGAGCGAGGCTGCCCTAGCATGCTGCACACGTTTCTCATTTGGTAATTAAACCCCTCCACACCCACTTCTCTTCATGTCCTCTTGTGCGGCTCAGAACCCTCCGTGGTCTTGCTAGTCTCATTTTTCATTCTTCTCTCCCTGCTAATCTAACACTGGCCTCCTCTCTGGCCCATGGGGGAACAAGAGCCTTCTCCTCCATAGCTCCTGCCATCTGGAACAGCTTCCCTGTGCCTCTACCCCCCGGCCATTTTGCATCTCGTTTCAAATCCCAGTCTTTGTGCAAGAGCTAATTCCTTTGTCTCCTGTTTTCCCTGCTAGACCTCGTCTGGTAAACGGAACTCCCATTTTCCCATCTTCTGATGGCTATCGCCCTTGCCAAAAGCTCTCTGCCATCTTCTGGCCTTTCCCCCCCATTATCTTCCTGGAACCCGACACTCTGATCTCGGCCAGCCTTTGTAGAATACCATCCTGAGCTCCAATTCAAGGCGTCCTTACACTCTCCTCCCAGCCCCGTGTTGTCGGCCCTTTCCAAACAGCTGATCAGTTTGGTTGGTTCTAGCCCCTTTTCAGTCCCAGCACTTAACATCAAGTCAGTTTCTGGCCATATTCCAGCCTAGCCTCCTTCCTTCACTGTCCTCTCCATTAAAGTGTATTCGCTCACCTCCCCCATTCCACTCCCCACCTGGTGCCAGTCTGATCTGACAGCAGGCAGCACTTCCATGCGCTCAGAGTATGCCTGCCTCCCGAGGCTGCACAGTGCCTCAGCTCACTGCTATACACAGCTTGTATTCTCAAGCCTTGGCTGCCTGTAACCATTACAAATCCCACAGCCAGGGTAAGGGTTGAAGCGCCATTTATCTGTAGGACAAGCGGACCATGGGCAGTGACTGGCACAGCTTCCCTAACCTCTCTTTCAGGAGCTCTGGGGTTCTATAGTCTTAACTCTGCCACTGACCCGCTGTATTGCTTTAGGCAAGTCACTGCCTCTCTGTGCCTCAGTTTCCCCCTCTAAAATGGGGAGACTTTTGGTCTTCTGGGTGACCTTGACAGTCTCCTCCCCTCCGTGCCTCAGTTTCCCTATTTGCCAAATGGAGATAATGATACTGACCTCTGTAAAGCATTTGAGCTCTCGGTGTGAAGAGTGCTATATTAAAAGCATAATAGATAATCATTAGGCTACTGGGCAGTCTTCAGATGAGCTTCCTATCATGGTCAACGTAGGAGGGATTTGAACCAGCCGACTAGAGGTGAAAGGCTCAGTTATCCCATTACCAGTCTTCCAAAGCCATCAAATCACCAGTTTCCCCAAAGCGAACCCTTAGAGCAGACTAGTACGCTGGGATGCGAGCCCTGAGACAACAGCAGTGTTGAAATTCTCCAGCGGTGCCACGCAAGGGTCAGAGAAGATATTTGAATGATGGCCCCTTTAAAATCTATTCAATCTATGAAGCACTAGGAGGATCATTCCTTCAAATAAAACACATTTATTTTAAAGACTTCTTGAAAGTGGCAGGGATCTAAAAAAACAAAAACACTTTTGCCGAAGCAGCTTACAACACACCAACCTAAAATACAGATCCAAAACATATCGACGGTGCCTCAATCCTCTCCCCTTGTTTCCGCTGTAACAGTCAGAGCACTTTCTTCCGAAAAGGACATTTGTTAGGCTACTGCTTAGGACCGTGTTTGCTGAGGCCATTAAAATACAATTTACACACACAATAAAATAAAAACCAACAACAACAGCAACAAAAAAACCAGTGCAGAAGACAACCGTTAACACGCATATTACGTAAAAGGTCTGACTCCGCAGGAGTCACATGTGGGGCCTTGATTTAATTTGTGTTCTCTCAAGCTCTGCATCGCAATAAAACATACCCTTGGAGTATCTACCTGCCAGGGTCCCTCAAGCCACTTCTGGTTTAATAGAGTCATCAAGTTTTTTCTGGACCATTCTCACCAGCGATTCTGAGTAATGTTTCAAGAGATAAAGCGTCTCGTTGTCATGCAGGCGCTTGAGCTGAGGGGATGGACTGTCCGTAGCCGTTGCGACGTCAGCATTGTTTTTGACCGCTCTGGAATCCAGTTCAGTTTTCATCCAGCTGAAAGTGCTGGCAAGCATGGTTTTTATCTGGAGGAGCTCTTCCTCCGTGGATTCTTTGCATGAGGTCACCTATGGAGAGAGAGCTTTAAGGAATTGGACAGTACACTTACGGAAAGACTAAGAGCCAAGTAAGCTATTTGAGTCCGGATCAGATCTATAGCTGCCTGTTCAGTGGATTTGTGTCAACATAGGGTCAGTTTCGTCATTAAACTCCTAGATTATTGACGTGATCTTACATTTTATGCTGTACTGAATCTTAGATTTAAAGGATCCCAAAGAGCGACACAAGCTGGTGTGCAAACTATACCATATGGCTGCACACAGCCCCAAGGCCTAGAAAACACTTCAGGCCTGGCTCTGCCACCCTACTTCTTCAGTGGACTTGTGCAAGTCACAACCTCCGTACCTCAGTTTCCCCTCAGAACGACATTCATGCCTACCTCTCAGAAGCATTCAGATCAGTACTTGTGAAGCACTTGGACAATGCTCCATGTTAATATGCATTTTCAGCCATGGGGGGTGGAACCCAGCTGTTTTACAAGGCACAGGAATGCCACGCCAACCTCTGCGAAGACCTTTTCCAGCTGATGATGCAGATGGAATCCAAGTCAGCAGAGTGTGAGCACTCAGGATGGAATTTTCCTTAAGAGAATTCTCCTCAGCCAGGTCCGAGCTCCACAGATGAAAGGCACTGATCCCACTGAGTCTGACATTCTACCTCTGACACAGCCTGGGGGCACATACCCCAGCTGAATTGTGTGCTATTTCAGGCATACTCCTTTCAACACAGCAGCAATGACACTCCCATCCTCTAGGCGAGGGACTACAGGCATTCAGAAATACACTAAGCAAGCACACACACCCATCCCCCTCCTCTCTCCGGTTAATGCGCAAGTTCCTTCTTTCCCCATCCCGAGACGCGCACAGGCGTATTGGGAAATGGGCCGTAACTGCACGTAGGCCTACTATTTATAGAATCATAGAAATGTGGGGCTGAAAGGGACCTCGAGAAGTCATCAAGTCCATCTCCCAGGGCTGAGGCAGGGCCAAGTAAACCTAGACCAGCCCTGACGGGTGTTTGTCTAACCTGCTCCTAAAAATCTCCAATGACGGGGATTCCACCACCTCCCTTGGACGCCTGTTCCAGAGCATCACTCCCCTGAGAGTCTGTCCTGATATCTCACCTAAATCTCCCTTGCTGCAGATTAACCCATTGCTCCTTGTCCTACCTACAGAGGACATGGAGAACAATTGATCGCTATCCTCTTTACAACAGCCATTAACATATTGGACCACTGTTATCTGTTTTCTTTTCTCAAGACTAAACGTGCCCAGTTTTTAATCTTTCCTCAGAGGTCATGTTTGCCAAACCCTTTATTATTTTTCTTGCTCTCCTCTGGACTCTCTCCAGTTTGTCCGCATTTTTCCTAAAGCGCGACAGCCAGAATTGGACACAGCACTCCACCAGAGGCCTCACCACTGCCAAGCAAGGCAGGACAATTATCTCCCATGTGGTGTTTTGTATCTTCATAATGCTATTAAGGAAGCCTCGGCACCTCAGTGCTATGAGAATTATCCCAGTTTATAGCTGGTGAAGGACAGAAAGGTTAAGAACCAAAGGCCAGACTTACAAAGGGATTTAGGCACCTAAAGATGCAGATAGGGGCCTAGTGGGGTTTACAAAGTGCCTAAGCAGGTTAGGTACTTAATTCCTATTGAAAGTCAAAGGTATTTAGGTGCCTAACCATTGCTTTCACCCCCAACAGAGAGTTATGCACCTTCCCTACCGTGCACCCACCCATTGAAATCAATGGGCGTTAGATGGCTAGAATACCTTTCAAAATTTGGTCCTAAATCGTCAAATATACGCATCTCTCTGATTCAGGTGCGCAAGTGCCAGAAGAGCATGTACATGTCAGAGGGGTGTGTGTGTGTGTACGTGTGTGTTTACAATTCACAAGCTTACACACAGTGGAGGGATTTGAAAATTTCAGCTCAGTTACTTGCCCAAAATGACTTCACGTCAGTTTCAGAGCTGGGATTGAAACAAGAATTTAGCACTAGCACCTACATCTGTAGTTACTCTACTACAACTGGACATCTCTAGTAGCCACGATGGCGCCGTACATGGACCATTTAGGGGACAGAAAGAACAGGAGGACTTGTGGCACCTTAGAGACTAACAAATTTATTTGAGCATAAGCTTTCGTGGGCTACAGCCCACTTCGTCGGATGCATAGAATGGAACACACAGAAAGAAGATATTTATACATACAGAGAACATGAGAAGGTGGGAGTAGCCCTACCAACTGTAAGAGGCCAATCAGTTGAGATGAGCTATCATCAGCAGGAGAGAGAAAAAAAACCTTTGAAGTGATAATCGAGTTGACCCATAGAAGGTGTGAGGATATTTTAACATGGGGAAATAGATTCAATTAGTGTAATGACCCAACCATTCCCAGTCTCTGTTCAAACCTAAGTTAATTGTATCTAATTTGCATATTAATTCAAGTTCAGAGTATCCCACATCTGTCTACTAGAGAATTCTTTACACCTTTCCCTGAAGCATCTGGCCCTGGCCACTACAGGATACAGGACTAGGTGGATCCAGTATGGCCACTCCTATGACAATCTGTTATGGCAGGCCCAGTCTAGATAAACCACATTGTAAAGTCGGCTAAGCAGGCTCAGTGGGCAAGAGTTAAAGACCACTCCTTGGCAGTGTTCCTCTATGCTAATCTGTATATCATTAACAAATAGTTTGCAGCCATTTTGATGATAATCACCACGGTGAGTTTCAAAGGCCAGTAATTCCAACAATAGGTAAAAGCAGCAAAGAATCCTGTGGCACCTTATAGTCTATAAGGTGCCACAGGATTCTTTGCTGCTTTTACAGATCCAGACTAACACAGCTACCCCTCTGATACTTAACAATAGGTAGGGCTTGTAGCAAGGATGTTGGAATTCGTTATTCCTTCCCCGGGTGCGATAACATCACCTGCTTTCAGTTTATCCCACACTGTACCTTGTCATAAAGCTGCAATGTCTCCTGGAACGCAGTGCACAAAGGCTGCAGGTTCATTTCAAAGCTTTTGATGAGGATCTGGGTTTCTAAGAATAAAAATATTTACTAGGTTTGGACATGCAGTTTCCACATCTGGAGCCTTCCTAGACAAACTTCATCAAGTGGTTGTACTGCAAACTTCAGCTGTAATCTTCCATTATTTTAGCCAGCTGCTTTCTTTAAATGACGGTGCTAAACCTTTCCAAGAGAAACAAGGAGTCCTTGTGGCACCTTAGAGAGACTCACAAATTTATTTGGGCATAAGCTTTCGTGGGCTAGAACCCACTTCATTAGATGTATGAAGTAAAAGATACACAAGCAGGTATAAATACATGAAAGGATGTGGGTTGCTTTACCAAGTGTTTATATGTAATTATACCTGCTCCTGTATATTTTACTTCATATATCTGATGAAGTGGGTTCTAGCCCACAAAAGCTTATGCCCAAATAAATTTGAGAGTCTCTAAGGTGCCACAAGGACTCATTTTTTTTGCTGATACAGACTAACACGGCTACCATTGAAACCTTTCCAAGAGGACTCCTCTAATTGTTCCTACAGATTTAGTGATAAGTTTTTGGCTCTTCAAGGGCAAGTTAGAACCTTTCATTCTCTTCACAAAGTCAAAAAGACGACATCAGAATAGTAAACCAATTACAGCTAGAGCGGATTAAGTAATGGGAGAGTTTACACAGAAGGCAGAGAGAGAGTTCAAGGCTAAAAAGTGTCACAGAATTCATTAGTGGAGGAAAACAGTCCCATTTACATTGCTGATCACCTTAAAACTTTTACTTCAAGGGCTCTCTCTGTCTGGTGTTGGGACAAGCAAAGCTACTATGAATTAACAAGGGATGCAAAGAAAGGTCTTTCTGAAGAGAGGAGAGCAAACAATGCCACCTTGTGGAAGTCAGGAGGAAAGGCGAGACTGAAGATTCAGAGAAAAAACTCTGAAGATTCAAAGTGCGGTGTGCATGCCATTCCTGCTTATTATGGACATCACTGTCACTGAAGTGAAACCAAAGACAAGGGCAATGTTTTCAGAAGCACCTAAGTGACTTAGGAGGCTACGTCCCATTGATTTTGAAAATGGAATTTAGGTGATTTTGAAAATTGTACCCAAGCTTTTTCAGACCTATATTGCTAAACTCTGACAGACAAAAGGCACTAAATCATGTTTCCAGCCTTTTTAAAAAAAAAAAAAAAAAAAAAGCCTGCTGTATACTTGTGGGAACAAATGTGAAGCATGCTTGGGTCATTTTCCATGTTTTTCCCTTCCCCAAATGAAGCATCTCGTCTTGCAATTAATCAGCATCGTACCTGAGGGACCGCATGCCTTGGGGTCTGTTTTTTCCACCACCTCAAGGGGCTTTTCTTCCAATGGTTTCTAAAAAAAAAAAAAAAAAAAAAATTTCACAGAGAAGTAGGAAAATAAACCCATATAACAAAGATCCTAGTTTGGCTACAGTGTGTTACAAAAGTTTGAAATGATCCTAAGGTGGAATTTTCAAAAATACTCCAGTCCCATTGATTTTCAAATTGGATTTATGCATCTACATTACATACTTTAATAAATCATACCCTTCGTTTTCATTTCCTCTCAATAAGACATGCACTATATGTTTCGTATATCCTGGTTTTCATATTGCAGTAGCCACAGAGGAAACCAGTATTTATTAGACACAGGAACTACAATCTTAACAGAATACAGAGGTGGACTAAAAATGACAAATTCATGAAAATAATTTTTTTTCCTCAACTTCCAACACTCATAGTAACTGTTCTGTGTTTTCCCCGCTAAGAGCAAATAACATTGCTAAACCAGGAAGCAAGCGAACAATGAAAATCCTGCTGTATTGTAGCTGATGATCTATCACCATAGGTCCCGAGAGCCTCATAATCTTTAATTGTGAAAGTGAATCTGTAATTGACTCAGTTTACATGTCAAACGGTGATTTTCTTAACAGGTGGTGTCACAAATGCCACTGAGCATCTGAAAACCCAGTGGTGCCCTTTTTGCGTTGGGTATCCTCCCTGGCAATACAGCTCCTCCAATCAGAGACCAGCTGGTGTATCGGGGGTACTTCTATTTCCCACAGTATCTCGATGCCTCACAGCTTTTTTTTGTGTTTATTCTCACAGCACCCCTGGGAGGCAGGACAGTGCTATTATCCCTGTTTGCAGAGACGGGGAACTGAGGCCCAGAGAGGCTAAGACCCAGATTCTCAAAAGGTATTTAAGGCTTTTGAGTTCAATGGAAGTTAGGAGCCTAAATACCTATGAGGATCTGGGCCTAAGTGACTTGCCAGAGTCACACAAAATGTCTGCAGTCGCAGAGGATCAGGAATTGAACCCGGTCACCCAGCTCTCAGGCCCTAACCACTGGACTGTCCTTCTCTAGTTCATTTAATGCCATCACCTTTGGGGGAGGGGAGGCGAACGGGGGGTGGGGGGGAGGAGGGGGAATAACTGTTGGATAAAGATAACTAGAGCCCTGTGTAAATCACATTTTCACGGAAGGCATGGCCCCCAAATAGTGATCTTTTAAGTTGTTTGTGTTTGTTTGGTTGGGTTTTTTTGTTTGTTTTTTAAAAGGAAAATGTCTGCCAAAAAAGACTTTAATACAAAAAATTATCTTAACTAGTCAATTTCAAGGATGGAATGAATTTTTACAAGTAACTAGTCTCAAATGTTACTTGTAAAATTCATTCTAACCTTGAAATTGACTAAATTTACTTGAAAGATTTATTCTGTGCAAACTATGTAAAATTCAATACTTTGCCATTTACGCAGTTATGAATTTTCTAAAAATTGTGAGTTACACAGGGCCCTAGACCAAGAAACAATGAACCATGTTATTAATTGTTTATTACTTTGAAGATTGAAGATTTCCCATCTGGTCAGTGTAATTTGTGGTCAAACAGTTTCTAGGATTGGGGTTAAAAACACACCCTTTGTCACACTTCTGTCACTTGTAATAAGATGCAGTGTCTCATTCAATATTCTGTATCAGGAAGGGTTCTCTTCGGAAGATGAACATACCTCTGAATTCTTGGCCTCACGAGAGAATTTACTCTCTTCCTTAACTTGGTCTATTGCATCTGTAGTACTTTGCGATTGCTGACGTGCTCTTGGAAGAAAGGCAGCGGCAAGCCTGCATGTAAATATACATGAGTCCGAATCAGGTTTGATCTATCAGTTAAAGTTGAGTACCAAGCAACCTTTATGATAGACAAGGAGCTTTACCATGAAAGCCCTGAAATTACCAGCCAAGAGACCAGATATTTGTCAGTTTACATACATTAGAATGTTTAGATTATTGTGTGCAGTGTTGTTGTAGCTGCGTTTGTCTCAGGTTGGTTGTTGGACAAGGAGGATGAGGTAATAACTTTTATTGGAACACTTCTATTGAGCTTATACAGAGCTCTTCTTCAGGTCCTTTAAAGACCTGAATGTAATACTTTAGGTTAGTCCTCTCTGTTCCCAAGTAAAATATTAAAGTTCTATTTGAGTTTCCCAAAAGATTAGACCCTCCAAGAGTCCATATGTTCTACTTTCTAGAGCTAAGATGCTCAACTTGCATTTTAGCTTCAATGGAATGCCCACAAGCAGCTGCCTTATCGACTTAGGTGCTTCTGAAAAATCCTGCGCTAACAAAGTTAAATGATTAAGTTGCACTGGAAGTCAAGGAGATACATAGTTTGAAATTGCTTAGGTACTTTAGAAACCTCCACCTTTAAATCACTGTCACTATCTTTTATCCAGCTGTCTTGGACTGGAAGAACTAGTGTACACAGTCAGCAGCTGGCGTCGTACCGATGAACAGTACCACCTTCTGAGAACTCAAATGACAGACAAAAAGGGAATTAAAATAAAAAAGAAGTGATCCAGTATGCATGGCACTTTACAGACAAGACAAAGTCTCTGCACCAAGTATCTTGCTGTCTTAAGTTATTTCAGATACTATGGTGATTGATGCTCTATAAACAGGATATATTGAGACAGACTGGTGAGTGAAAGGGAGAAATAACCACATGAAAAGATGTATTTGGACCCAGGAAACATGCTGCACCTACCTGCTGTTCTTCTGGCAGCGTGAGAGAAATCTTGCAGAAATACTCAAACGTGGATTCAAGAACAGGGTTTTTTCGTCATCCGCATCTTCAGGTGGCTTCAAATCTTTTAAGCAGCCATCAAACTTTTCTGTGTTTAAGGAGAGAGAAACATCCTATCAGAACTGTGTTCTGATTCCCTAGCCCCACGGCTCTACAATCACAGACCAAGAATGAAAAAGTTCAAGAGAAAAAAAAAATCATCATGTTTATTAGGGTAGTGCCCAGGAACCAAGTGAGAACAGGGGCCAATTGTGCTATGTGCTATACCAGGGATCGGCAGCCTTTGGCACGCGGCCCGTCAGGGAAATCCACTGGTGGGCCGGGATGGTTTGTTCACCTGCAGCGTCCGCAGGTTCGGCTGATCGCAGCTCCCACTGGTTCGAATGGGGGCTGCAGGAAGCGGTGGCCAGCACATCCCTCGGCCCACGCTGCTTCCCGCAGCCCCCATTGGCCTGGAACGGCGAACCGCGGTCAGTGGGAGCTGCGATCGGCCGAACCTGCGGACGCTGCAGGTAAACAAACCAGCCCGCCCGCCAGCGGATTTCCCTGATGGGCCGTGTGCCAAAGGTTGCCGATCCCTGTGCTATACAGTAGTAGACAGATACAGCTCCAAAGAGCTTATAGTCCAGCAGACTAGACACCCACAAGGTAGGGGAAAGGGATAGAATATTCAGGCAGAGCGAAGTATAGGGATAATTATATTGACCACCTTTGTAAAGTGCTTTGAGATCAGAGATTGAAAAGTGCTACATCAGAGCTAGGAATTTATTCTTATGTTCTTATGTAAGAACGGCCGTACTGGGTCAGACCAAAGGTCCATCTAGCCTAGTATCCTGTCTACCGACAGTGGCCAATACCAGGTGCCCCAGAGGGAGAGAACCTAACAGGCGATGATCAAGTGATCTCTCTCCTGCCATCCATCTCCACCCTCTGACAAACAGAGGCTAGGGACACCATTCCTTACCCATCCTGGCTAATAGCCATTAATGGACTTAACCTCCATGAATTTATCCAGTTCTCTTTTAAACGCTGTTATAGTCCTAGCCTTCACAACCTCCTCAGGTAAGGAGTTCCACAAGTTGACTGTGCGCTGTGTGAAGAAGAACTTCCTTTTATTTGTTTTAAACCTGCTGCCTATTAATTTCATTTGGTGACCCCTAGTTCTTGTATTATGGGAATAAGTAAATAACTTTTCCTTATCCACTTTCTCCACATCACTCATGATTTTATATACCTCTATCATATCCCCCCTTAGTCTCCTCTTTTCCAAGCTGAAGAGTCCTAGCCTCTTTAATCTCTCCTCATATGGGACCCGTTCCAAACCCCTAATCATTTTAGTTGCCCTTTTCTGAACCTTTTCTAGTGCCAGTATATCTTTTTTGAGATGAGGAGACCACATCTGTACACAGTATTCGAGATGTGGGCGTACCATCGATTTATATAAGGGCAATAATATATTCTCAGTCTTATTCTCTATCCCCTTTTTAATGATTCCTAACATCCTGTTTGCTTTTTTGACCGCCTCTGCACACTGCGTGGACATCTTCAGAGAACTATCCACGATGACTCCAAGATCTTTTTCCTGATTCGTTGTAGCTAAATTAGCCCCCATCATATTGTATGTATAGTTGGGGTTATTTTTTCCAATGTGCATTACTTTACATTTATCCACATTAAATTTCATTTGCCATTTTGTTGCCCAATCACTTAGTTTTGTGAGATCTTTTTGAAGTTCTTCACAGTCTGCTTTGGTCTTAACTATCTTGAGCAGTTTAGTATCATCTGCAAACTTTGCCACCTCACTGTTTACCCCTTTCTCCAGATCATTTATGAATAAGTTGAATAGGATTGGTCCGAGGACTGACCCTTGGGGAACACCACTAGTTACCCCTCTCCATTCTGAGAATTTACCATTAATTCCTACCCTTTGTTCCCTGTCTTTTAACCAGTTCTCAATCCATGAAAGGACCTTCCCTTTTATCCCATGACAGCTTAATTTACGTAAGAGCCTTTGGTGAGGGACCTTGTCAAAGGCTTTCTGGAAATCTAAGTACACTATGTCCACTGGATCCCCCTTGTCCACATGTTTGTTGACCCCTTCAAAGAACTCTAATAGATTAGTAAGACACGATTTCCCTTTACAGAAACCATGTTGACTATTGCTCAACAGTTTATGTTTTTCTATGTGTCTGACAATTTTATTCTTAACTATTGTTTCGACTAATTTGCCCGGTACCGACATTAGACTTACAGGTCTGTAATTGCCGGGATCACCTCTAGAGCCCTTTTTAAATATTGGCGTTACATTAGCTATCTTCCAGTCATTGGGTACAGAAGCCGATTTAAAGGACAGGTTACAAACCTTAGTTAATAGTTCCGCAACTTCACATTTGAGTTCTTTCAGAACTCTTGGGTGAATGCCATCTGGTCCTGGTGACTTGTTAATGTTAAGTTTATCAATTAATTCCAAAACCTCCTCTAGTGACACTTCAATCTGTGACAGTTCCTCAGATTTGTCACCTACAAAAGCCGACTCAGGTTTGGGAATCTCCCTAACATCCTCAGCTGTGAAGACTGAAGCAAAGAATCCATTTAGTTTCTCCACAATGACTTTATCGTCTTTAAGTGCTCCTTTTGTATCTCGATCATCAAGGGGCCCCACTGGTTGTTTAGCAGGCTTCCTGCTTCTGATGTACTTAAAAAACATTTTGTTATTACCTTTGGAGTTTTTGGCTGGCCGTTCTTCAAACTCCTCTTTGGCTTTTCTTATTACATTTTTACACTTTACTATTCTTATCTGATTTCAAATTCAGACTCAGAGTATAAAAACCAAGACAGGTCACAGGATTTGTGCCTCAAGAGAGAGAATCATGTGCAATCTGCCTGGGTTCTGAAGTGAAGTACACTTTAAGCCTCAGTACTGTGTGCATTCCAGATACTGAATACATATTAATAAAGGCAAATAGAAGAGCTTCGCATACATGAAGCAATTTCAAAGGTTGCTGCCAGAAGTGAAGCTCCTTGAAATACCCCCAAGAGAGCCAACAAGCCATTAGACAGGATGTGGTAATAATTATGTCTTCGAGCCATACATGACAGTTGTATTGGCTTTGAGATGAAAAAGACAAGATTTTTGAAATCGAATGCAAAACTCTCACTGACTTCAATGGGAGGGGCTGATCCTACTATACAAACAATTCCAGATAAGATGCAAAATGGGTGTGAATTTACCACACTACATAGATTTTTGATATACAGTAATTATGATTGAGGCACACGGGTACAGAAACATTACATACGGTTATGCTGAAAGGTGCTAATGGCTTGGATCCAAAGACAATCACAGACTTGTTAAAGCCAATGGGTGAGCCAAGCACTCTTTCACGCTCCAGGGAGAAATCAAGCCTCTTCAGGTAGTTTAAACAGCTGCTGCCTTGGGCGGTGATCCCTCATTATCAATAGGCCAGGTAGCAGCACAGTGCTGAGCTGTGTGGACTGAGGGGTTTCCCTGGCTGCAGACACAGGCTAGGAGACTGGTTGTAAGCTGCAGGATGGGTGTAGAAGGCAGAGAGCCAGAGGAAGAAGCTAGTAGAGTGACCCTGAAAGGAAGCAGAGGGACAGGGCTCCTTGTGCACAGAGCCCACTAGAAGGGCAGATGTGGGATTTCTGAGAGAGGAAATGTTTGATTCTACTATGTGCAGGGAAACAGGACCCTCTGGACATTTTCCTGTACATAACCAAGACCACACAAGCATATACCTGATTTGTATCATCAATTTCTCATCTTAATGAAGACAACCCTACAAAGCCCCAAATTTTGGTGAACCACTGCGGCCAAAGGGGCAACCATATATGGCATTATTTTCATAGTTTATTTGGTACTTAAGTGGTACCTTCAGCATGGGCATCTGCCAAGGTCTCAAAATGATGTTTCAGGTACTTCTCTTGTTCTGGGGTTTGGGGTAAAGAACTGTCTCTCTGGAAGTTTCCATCCAAATCAGTTGTTTCTATTTCCACGTCCAAGTCTCCATCTGAGCCCACGAAGTCCTCATCTAGCATTACATTACACCAATCAGAAAGAAAAAAGAATTAAAGAGGCGAGGCAAAAGGAAGTGATAGTGGAGTCTGGCATGTGTTAGGTTTTCTATTAATAAAGTCATACCCAGCTTAAACAGCTTTTCTGAATACTTTTAAATACTTCAAAAACTGCCATGGATATACAACTCCATACAAGTAGAGATTTTTAAGCCCCAACCCGCTGCTTTATCACCCTCCCACCTTTTAATATTATAAAGGCTGGTTATGCTGTTGTATTTTCAAACCTTACCTTCCTGTTGTCGATCAAAAGCAGATGTTTCAGAATCCAGAGATGTGACGGGGCAGCCTTTGTCTTTCCCATTTTTGACTTCCTTCTGATAAAGGGGCTGAAGATGTAGCTCCTTCACATATTTACTTGAAAATGAAAGGAAAAAAAGAAAAAGCAGGTTGACACATTAAGAATTCTCACAATTTTCAAAGCACTGTTAAAGCATTGGCTTTTTTATGATACACTGGGAGAGTCAATAACTCAGGCACAGAGGGTCGTTCATCTGTAGGCAACTAGATTTGAATCCAATCCATGTCAGCAGTGTTCAGCCGTCACATAGTAGGTTTTGATCTACATTATATGACTTGGAAATTCCAGTCTGGCTTTTCATGGGTGGATAACACTGAGTGGAAAAAAAAAAATCTCACCATCACAATTATTCTAGCTCAAAGGCTCAGCAGGAAGGATCAGGACTGAGGCCCAGATCCTCAAAAGATATCTAGGCTCCTAACGTCCATTGATTTCAGTGGAAGCTAGGAGCCAAAATACCTCTGAGAATCTGAGCCTGCTGCTTCTTGAGGCTAAAATACTCTTTCATCCTAAGAGGTATTCCCCACATCAGGGTATTAGCAACAAGAGTGAATGAACTTTTAGAAGTTACACTGAAAAAAGTTAGTTTTGAAATTCTGTTTGAGAGTCTCAGAATAGCCACATCACAAATAAGTGTGTTTGGATGGTAGAATATCTAGTGATTCCATTTGTCATCTCTTTTTCCATTAGCAATCAAGAACCAGTACTCCAACCTAGCAGATACTTTGGAACTGCCACCCTCAGGCGAGAAGCTTTCTGAGCCGTCTGAGAAACCAAGAGCTGGATATTAAACCAGGCAAGTAGGAAAATAGCAGGATGACAGGAAAGAGAAGAGTAACAAGCAGCAATTACAGATAAGTAGTTTTATCTTGTCTTCTCTTCACCAGATCTAGAGAGAGACATACGAGGCCTAATAAGCTGAACAGATTTGCAGAAGGAGCTCAGAAAACCCGAGGAACAACTCAACACTGCAACCAGTTCTACGGGAAAGTTAGCTGCAGGGTGGTGAAGGAGGCAAGCACTACCTCATGAAGGAAGGGAAAAGACACGTCCCAACTATCATGCAGCTGACCCATCACTCTAAGTGGAGCATCACTTGCTCACAGCATGAATGGGGGAGAGGGAGCAATAAATGATATAAAGCTAAGTTTACCCAGTTGGTTTGCCAGAAGCTGGGAATGGGCGACAGGGGATGGATCACTTGATGATTCCCTGTTCTGTTCATTCCTTCTGAAGCACCTGGCATTGGCCACTGTCAGAAGACAGGATACTGGGCTAGATGGACCTTTGGTCTGACCCAGCATGGCCGTTCTTATGTTTTTCCAGTCTGCCCAACAATAGTTGTTTGGATTGCTTTCAGACCTAACTAGGGCCTTCCAGTGAAATTATTTTGCAACATAAATAGCCTTCTATTGTCCTTTGTCTACAGAACAGCTTAACGTTGCAACCTCACAACAAAGACATGGCAATTCACCAGGGAGATGGCTTGACAAGTGGCTATATGGAAAGCACTAAAGCAGACACTTCCCAGTTTCTGACCCGCAGTTGCAAACTTACTTTTTCCACCACAGGAAACGTTAGACTAGTCTGTCTTGCAGTTATTATCGTAGCACCTAACATGGACCAAGACCCCATTGTACCAGGTGCTGTACAGAGAATTGCCAGTACTTTGGGGAAATTAATTCTAGATCACACAAGTCACTCAGCCCAATAAGACCTATGAACTGCTAAGACTAACATATGAATGAATACCTTGATACAGCTCTACAAATAGTTTTAATTTGGCACAAAGGAAGGGAGGGCTAATATATGGATACATGCAAATTTAATCTTATTGCGTAGCAACACTAACCTTTCTGCCTCTAGAGAGCTGTCCCCGGTCTGTGCATCATATATGCTATTTCCACTAGTTTCAAGAGATTCGGGCTCCTGATTTGTTTCGTCCTCTGAGAAGAGATCCGGGCGTTTGAAGTCCTCAATGACATTGCTAGGGGAATTCTCAGTCTGTAAGAAATACAAAACTTCATTTCTTCTTAAAACACAAAGGTTCTCAAGCTATGCATTGGCCTGCAGACCTCAAGGGTATGCCGTGTCTACGCTACAATCAGAGGCGTGATTGCAGCTCGCACTGGCATACCTGTGCTAGCTTTAATCTAGCTAGCGCCACTAAAAAATAGCAGTGAAGATGACATGGACCACAGCTCAGGCTAGGAACGTGAATATGTATCCAGAGTTCCAGGTGGGCTTGTACAGCCCACACTGCTGCATCTTCACTTCTATTTAAGTTGTGCTAGCTAAATCAAACCTAGCACGGGTATGCCTACCTGAGCTGCAATCACCTCTCGGACTGCACTGTAGCCTTGACATACTCTGAGATGGCTGGATGTGGTTCTTTATACAAGGTAGGGCAGGTACAAGTGCCCAGGAGTCATATTTATTGATAAATAGCAAGTGCAATAAACAAGGGATATTGACAGAAATGAAATTTATTCTGAACAAAGTGAGTTTGGTTCTCTTAAAAGAATAAAAAAAAAGAGGACAGTCAAAACAATCTTAACTATAAGCAACACAGGATCACTAACCTCCAAGAGTAGTTGGTCCAGATTCTTTGGCTCGAGTTCAGCGTCACCCAGGAAGTCATTTTTTATTGGGGTAAAGTAACTAATCTCGGTGTCTAAAAGGGTTTTAATTGGCTCTTTGTCAGCACGTTCCGCCCATCGTCCTTGGGGCTGGTAATTCACCCTTGGGTTAAATGTCATGCTGTCTGAATTTTCTGCCTCTCCCAGCTAGAGAAAGAAAGTTTTCCAGGTTTTTAAAGCACTGTGTGTAGTTTCTATGGATCAAATGCAATTGCAATCATTTTTTCAGTTCTCAGTGAAGTAATGAAATGAAATATTTTAAAGGACAAAAACAACGTGTTTGAGAGGGAGAAAAATCACTGTTTTACTTAGCCGCCAAGACATCAGTTTGAGATCGGAGGGTTACGCATTTGGAGAACTGCAGTTAGTAGATTAAAAGGTAAGGCATTTTGCTGAAGTTTCTAACAGAAAAGCCCATACTGATTGGTGGCTGACGTTTTACTAATAGAAGAAATGCACTTTCTGAATGTAGATGGCCTGTCTTGATCTGGGGGAGACTATCCAGAAACAGTGCAAATCAATGGAAGAAGAGAGAGTTTGGGATGACCCCCTTTTATAAATCTGGTTTATTATGTCAAATCCATGGCCACTGTATGAACATTTACCCCTGCCCCATGGTCAAACTGTTTTACAATGATTTCAGAACCCTCAACTCAAAGTGGGCACCTGCAGAGGCAGTTTAATGATGAAGAGGCCTTAAAACATCTCATATCCCCCGTACTTTTAAAATCATTTTTGTAATTAAATGAGGGAAGCAAAGGACGACATCTTTCTTTTTAAGTGCCCAATTGTATCTCCAATAATTGTTTAGAGTGCTGGCAATGGGACAGAAACACAGGTTTAGTGATCATGCTATGAGAGAGTTTAATGCAACTGCAAACGGGGCACCAATAAAAAATACCGGCAGAGTCAGAATCTTGTCAAATGCCTCGCCTTTCATGAAGCTCCTGTTAGATTCTATGTATCTTTGTTCCTGCCCCTCTCATGGGTATATTTAAGGCAAGGGAGAGAAATGTGGCCAGCAATTTGTTGCTAATATTGTTAGATGAGGAATGTGTGGAGGATAATACCAGCCAGCTCGTAGATAGTGCTTTTCATCAAAAGCTCTCAAAGAGCTGCATAATCTTGAATGTATTTATCATCACAACACCCCAGTGCTATTGTCCCCATTGTATAACTGGAGAACTGAGGCCCAGAGACGCTAAGTGACTTGCCCAAGCTTACACAGGAAGTCTGTGGCAGAGCAAGGAAATGAACCCAGGTTTCAGACTAGTTCCCTAGCCACTGCATCATCCTTCCTCTCAAATAAAGCCCTTTTATACAGCTACATAATAATGCCCAGCTTACCAGTCTCTTTGCCCACATAGGTAGCTTGCCATTAGTTAGTATGCAGCTAGGATCTGAAAAACAAAACCAAGTGACTGTTGAGATAAGCAATACAGCTTATGCTGGGAAGCATTCACTGCAGTGGAATGCGCTGAAGGGTGTGGGACCTTGTGATTTCTAGTCTTGCGTGTAAAAGGATGGTCTGACCCTAAAGGGTCAGAGGCCAGCCAACCGCGTTACACTGTGTTTCAACCACAGGAACGTGCTCCCACTCTACTGAAGTTTAAAAGACTCCTTGACCACCTAAAATATTTTCTATTCCCCTCTCCCTCCTCTGTGATTCTCCAACAAATTTCCAAAAGGCTCAGGGTGTAAAAGCAGGAGAGTGCAAAAGACAGTAAGTTTACACAAACATCACAACTGATTGACACACTAAGCTGGAGCGCATGCCTGTGTCAAAGTCTTCTTTGGCTGGAGTCTGCAGAGAGGACTCCTCTTCCCTCTCTTCGTCAGTATCATAGTTGGTCGGCTCTTCTGCCTTCTGGGACATCCTTCCACTTGGCACAGCAACATATGTCTCCCGCCTGAGGAACATTGTAAGTGTACAACAGTTACCCGCATCCTCGCTCCACTCTGCCTTACTTGTTACTCACACACATGTCCTACGTTAGAAAGTTCCGGATTAAGATAACAGAGACGGCAGTGGCCACTATCCCCAGCGGAAGTTCAGGCTACCAGCCCAAAATACCATTAGGCGGTGCAGCACACATTTGGCCAACCATTGGGCTGAAGCTGTAGTTCCCCATGTGGGCCAATAGATGCCGCCATGGAGCCCAGCTTCGGGCAGACACAGAACATGTCTTCCTCCTGTCTGGCTGCTTCCCCTGCTGCATTGGAGCAAGGAAGAAAGAGTGGGCAGTCATGGCATCAGCTGCAGCAAGCGGTGGGGAGGTGATGATGGCTGATGAGTGGGGACAGATGGCAAGGGAGCCTCAATACTAGCCCCAGGCTCCTCCAGCTCTCCCAGATGCCACCCACCTACCTGCCCCAGCACTCACCCAACTCCAGTGACCCACTCCCCCAGCACCCATGCCCCTACTTGAGCACACCCAGTTATCCCTAGGCAGGGCTCAGACCCCCAATTAACCCAGACACCCACTTGCACCCTTCCCCCCCCACGAGATATCTTCCCACCGCTACCTGCCAAGTTTTGTGCAGCTCCTTCTCCTACCCCCAACCACTGTTTGGGGAAGGGTGTATTAACCATAAACTTAGCATCTGCAAATTACTCAAATATCCAGGTTAGCTCACTGCATAATTTACACAAAAGGTCAAACATGGAGCTGCCGGAAACTTGCAGCTATTAATAAGACCTGCAATAGAATCAAATTACTAACACGCAGTTAATGAAAGCCCACTTTAATACCTGATTTGATTAGACCAGTTTAATTCCTTTGCTTTCTTCTGCTGTTGTATTTGATTGAGCTCCACTAAGTGCTGTTTCATACAGTTTGTAATCTCAGGGCCAAGGTGCCATATAAACACACAACTGTTGATAAAAAGATTTGTTTAGGACCTTAAAATTCCGGCATATCTTGCATTTCTGCAATACCTTTCAGGCTGAAGAATCCCAAATTAGTTAACCCAATCCTACAAATTACTGAACTCTTCTCAGTGCCGAATAAAGTCTCTAGCCAATGGTCATCAAGTCAATTCAGTGAGCTAGAACCCACCCAGAACTATTTATATAAAAAAAAAATAAATAAATAAAAACCCAACACCCTCAAACCAAGCCAAATCTACTCCAAACCATCATCAAGATACCTGGTATTTCTGGTTCTGTTTGTATCGCCTCACCTGTTCATACCATCAGATTCAACTCCAATCTGGTAGACCCAATCCAACTCCCATTGAAGCCAACACTTAGTTAAAACAGATTTGTAATCTTCCACTGATGATGCTCCATTGACAGTAGCAATGGTGGGAGCTGTAGCATAGACATGGTGCAGTTTTCTAACAACCATCACATTGTCTACATAGTGAATAAAAAAAAGCCTGTACACTGGCTACACTGCAGATTCCACCATTGCTACCAGTGATCATGAGTTGTGTATTCTAGGACAAAACTCGTCAAACAAAGCCCCCATTAACTTTGATGGGAGAGAGAGCCTCCTCCCTTCCCTCCCATTCCCCTCCCCCAGGAACGATGGCTTACTGAGTAAATATGTTAAAATATTCATAGTTGCCCTACTTTAGTACCTTTCCTTGGAGTATTACATTCAAAGTAGCGTTGACATAAGCATATTTGGTCAAGGCACACACGTACCTGTCTCCTGAGACTGTGATTAAATGCTTGCAATCATAGGTAAACTTCATCCCAGTTACTATTTCTGCAACATAAGAAATTAAGCACTATTGATCTCTTGTTCAGAAGACAATGAATGTGTGTAGTAATTTTCAGTATTATTCAAGATGATTTTAGGAACAAAATGAGTTTTGGTTAGTAAGGGCATATTCTTGGTTCAATATGAAGTGACTGAAGACACAGCTGACAATTAAATTACGGGCGTATCCTGATTTGAACTAATTTAATCATATTCCTCTTTTCTCACTGGAATAGCTCTAGTTAAGTGACAAGCTACTAGTGATGCCTGATAAAAGTTCTCATTTCCTAAATATTAGCTCTCTGGATGCAAGCAATTCTGGAGGATAGTGGTAAGACAGCATGCAGGTTTTGATATCTTACTGAATATTCTGATTAAAATATTTCTAAAAGCTTTGGAAAAACGTCTTGAAAAACATTGTGTTGTGCTTGGAGTTTAAAAATGTTCTAAAATATGCTATTACTGGATGAAATGAACTATGTAACTATGATTCGAGCTGGTTAAGATAATTTAATGAAAGGCATTTAAAAAAAAAATCATGTCCCTTTTACTACATTTGCTACTAACTATGCTTTATCGTTTACTGTTCGTTTAGAACACACAGGATTATTCCTGGTAAAGTTTCACCTGAGGAATTGTTGGCTAGAATAATGCTTTGGGGAAATCTTTAATAATTTAGTAGTTTTCAGTTCACAGGTGAAATGACTAGTGGAAGAGACAAGCGCTAAATTCTAGATTAAGTGTTCTTGAGATAAGCAAATATAATGATAAAATGGAAAAGCACACCTGAATGGCCAAACATTTTTGCAACACACTCGCCGGAATGGAAGTCAATGACCGAAATACTCTTATCGGAGCAACTGGTTGCTAGAAAAGTTCCCGAGGGATCCAGCTGTACCTGCAGAAACAAGATACATTTCAAATAAGTCCTCTTATTATGAGAAACTGCATATCCTCCTTCCAAAACCTAGAGAGCACAGGGTAGTTACCTGTAACTACAGTGCCCAGATAATTTCAACCACAAATTATGGAGTTATACGTATTTACTGTTGTGGGAGCATTAGAAAACTGTTGAACTGGTAGATTTCCAGTCAGCTCTGTCATGCCCAGAGTTTTTTGTGGTTTTTTTTAAACAAGAAAAGAGTAGACATGTTGCCTTGGAGGGATTAATCCTCCAAAAGGTTTGAAGAAACAGCTATCAGATTGTTTTGGAGCAGATTCAGGTTTCTGAACAGAGTAGGTGCTCTGGGGAACATACCAAGAGGTTGGATTTCTGAGAAAATATGACAACTGAATGGATAAATAGAACTCTCAAGATGGGAGCTGGACTGAGATTTCCTGTGGAAGAACTGATCAAACATGCACAATACACCAGTGCCGACTCAATAACAGAACACAAAGAAACACTGACAATTGGCACGTCTAAAGCCATTGCATGGATGGCTCTCTTGTCCCTACAACAGCAAAAAACATCTCAAAGAAGAGTGCAGCTCGACAGCCCACATTCAGCCATTGCTGACAGTGTTGGCAATGCCGTATCAGGGATAAAGTTACAAGGTCCCTCCCAAGACAGGAGATCCTAGTAGCCCTTTAAACATGAGGGATCTCTAACTGTGGAATTTGTTTCCTCCCTTGGTCCACACTATAAACTGGATTTCATTATTTCCCAAGTATGCTGTAAAACCCATCTCTCCCACCCAGACCATCACACACACAGGCTCTTGGGAGAGACGTGTTCGTAAGGATTGTAGATGGTACAGAATATTGTAGGCAACCTGTGGGTCTAGTAGATATTTTTCCCCTGCCATGGCAGTCAGAAATGAAAGGGAAATTATTAATTGCAGACTTGCAGGATAGACGACTGAAGAACTAAATTATTATCCTGATTTTTTTAAAATGTTGTGGCTGTGTATTTCAAGCGAGATGTGCAGCGCTTAGTGCTAGATAAATTGAAATAAAACAAAATAGGGAAAAAGTGATCAGCAAGAGATGGACACGTATTATTAGGAGACAATAAATGGTTTCATTCTAATGGGTCAGCTAAGGGTCAGGCATTTAAAGCCTTATACACAGAACTACTAATGAACGAAGAGGAAAGAGGAATATATAGATCAGCCAAAACTAAGCAAAGAATTACAGAGGACTTGGGAGCTGTAAAGCGTGTCAAAGATGAAAAAGGAAAAGTGCTGATGGATGACAGTGAAATCATTAAGAGGTGGCAGCAGTTTTATGAGAAACTGCTCAATGAACTGAATGTGAAGAAACAGCGGAGGTAAGTATGCGCAAGCAACAACCTCACAAGAGCTATCACCATGGTGGAGACTTGGACATCGGCGGTGGGACTGGATTGAGACATTTAAAGCGTTTGGCCATGGGGAAGTGGTGACGACGAAGAACTTTTTCAGCTTAATTCTCTGTACTGGAAAAATGCCCGACAAGTGGAGGAAGAGCCCATTGGTCCCTGTTTTCAAGCATAAAGAAGTGTGCAAGACTGTAGAAATTACCAACCCATCAAGTTAATGAGTCACACGATGAAATGGCTGGAAAGAACTATGGAGGAAAGGCTTTTGGAGAGCTGGAGCATCGAGTAAGCCACAACGAATTTGGATTTATGCCAGGAAAGTCAACAATGGATGCAGTGTCTGCAGCTCGAATATTGCAGAAGTATAGGGTGAAAAGCAGGGAACTGCACTTAGGGTTTGTGGATTTGCAGAAGGCTTATGACAGAGTTCCTATAGAATTGTTACAGTGGTGTCTGTGATTATACAATCTGCCGGAAACATAGGTTCATGCTATCATGGACATGTACAAGGGTAGTACAACAGTAGTGAGAAGCAGCTGCCGTTTCAGTGCGTCACTGACAGTGAAGGTAGATCTAGATCAAGGATCATCAGCCTTAAACCCATTCCTATTTCTGGTTGTAATGGACACCTTGGTGTATGAGATTAAGACAGAAGCTTCGTGGAACATGCTTTTCGCCTATGATGTTATGTTGTGCTGTGAAAATAAATATGAACTGGAAAAAGACCTAGAACTATGAAGGGCTGCATTAGAAGCAAATGTCTTACAAATCAGCTGACAAAAGGCGGAATAGATGCAATCCTTTGTTCAGAGGGACAACGAGATGTCAGTAAAACTAGATGGTATAGAATTAAAGTCTGTGCAACAATTTAAATACCTCAGTTCAGTGTTGAGCCATGATGGGAACGTTAGGATGCTAGCAGCTGCGTGACGAGTGCTTGGTGTAAATGGAAGGAGCTGATGGGAATTCTATGCGATAAGAATATGCCAAGTAAACTAAAGAGAAAGTGTATAAGATTGTGCTTAGACGTATGGGTCGGAATGCTGGCCAACGAGGAAGAGAGAAGAACAACGACGTCACACTGCCAAAATGAGAAGGCTCAGGTGACTGCCAAGTAAGATAAGAGCTGATAGACTATGCAATGAGCCATGAGGCAGGTAGCCCATCATCAAAAAGCTGAGGGAACATCGACTGAGATTGCATGGTTATGCGAGACAAGGAGATGTGGGGTACGTTGGCCAGAGAGTACAAGAGCTAGCAGTCATGGGACAAGGACCAAGAGAAAGACCTCGGGGAAAAAAAAAAAAAAAAAAAAAGTAGTTCATGTTGCTGAAGGAGGACACGAAGAAAGTTGGTGTCAGCTTGGAAGATGTATTTGACAAGAACATGTGGAGACGAACAGCAACTGACTCCAGTTGCCAGGACATGGGAAAAAGGAAGAAGAAATAGTTTCATCCAAACCAGGGGACCATTGTGACTCCTGCCTTGNGGACATGAAGAAAGTTGGTGTCAGCTTGGAAGATGTATTTGACAAGAACACGTGGAGACGAACAGCAATTGACTCCAATTGCCAGGACACGGGAAAAAGGAAGAAGAAATAGTTTCATCCAAACCAGGGGACCATTGTGACTCCTGCCTTGCTAACCTGAAATGTGACAAATCCTAGGGAAATTTTGGAAAATCCCCATAGTCCCTTGCAAACACCTATAATATGTTTCACCGGACTGTAAATCTAGAAGCGACAGTGCTGTAATCTCTCTACATCAGATTACGTCTCTTTAGAATTTAGACCTACAAACATGCAATACTTATAACATTATGCTTTAATTTCATATATGCGTACCCATAGCACAAGTTTCAACAGAGCACTTTAAAAGCTGCAGCAATTACTTGCTTACCTTTAGTAACGACCCATCATCACCTTGCGATCCTTTGTAGCACCACTTTTGTTTCCCACTGACAGTGTTGTATACTCTGCAAGAAGGTCATTCCTTATTTTAATGGTGTGCAGTAGACACGTGATTTGGCTCAGTCAAGACTTGTCTTACGTGCACACATAACAAGTGGAACAGGGTAACTTTGCCATGTAGTTTTCAAATCAAGAAAGACCTTTATAAAGTACCTGCTTATAAAAGCACAAAGCTGCTAAACTAAAACGCTTCCGCAGTTTGCCCTAGGGCTTGTACATATTTCTACTTATGTCGGTATAATTTATGTCACTCAAGGGTGCAAATAAGCCATAAGTTACACCGACCTAAGCGCCAGTATGGACAGCGCTATGTTGACGTGAGACCTTCTCCTGCCAACACAGCTACCACCCCTCACGGAGGTGGTTTTATTATGCTGACGGGAGAGCTCTCTTCACCAGACTAATGTAGACTAGCCCCTCATCTCTGATATCCCGAGCACCCGCAATTCACATTGGAAAAAAATCAGGTCCTAAATCTCTAGACAGTAATGCTGCTTGAACTCATATGCACTTAGCTACATGTGGTCTCCCTATAGATGTCACCTTTTGGCAACCTCACAGAAGCATGTTACCACCCGTCTGGTACAGTTGGACCTTCTGAAAGGGGAAAATCTGTTGGGTTATTAATAATAATAATAATTATTATTATTATTTTAAAAGACTGACTTGAAACTAGAAACTCTGGTTAGGTGAAAGTTCTAGTCCTCTACACCAAGAAAAGGAACAGGAGTACTTGTGGCACCTTAGAGACTAACAAATTTATTGTAGCATAAGNGTCTCTGATATCCCGAGCACCCGCAATTCACATTGGAAAAAAAAAATCAGGTCCTAAATCTCTAGACAGTAATGCTGCTTGAACTCATATGCACTTAGCTACATGTGGTCTCCCTATAGATGTCACCTTTTGGCAACCTCACAGAAGCATGTTACCACCCGTCTGGTACAGCTGGACCTTCTGAAAGGGGAAAATCTGTTGGGTTATTAATAATTATTATTTTAAAAGACTGACTTGAAACTAGAAACTCTGGTTAGGTGCAAGTTCTAGCCCTCTACACCAAGAAAGTAACTTTGCCAAAATGCCATAAAACTATTTATAAATGGCAGTTTTAGTTTACATATTTTAAAATTGCATTTATTCTCTCATAAGCTGTTTGAAATTTTTGCTGTACGTTGTGCCATGTTTTAGTTCTAAGTCTTCTTAATTATTGCTTAGATTTCAACAGTGCAAAAATAAAGTGTGCTAAGCAATTTCTAAATGCAGAGGAAGACGGAACTGGTCTCAAAAAAGAGTATGATGTACAAACAGTTTCTATAATGAGAATTTACTTCATACCTGGCTTATGGAGGACAACAGACAAGCCAGTAGCATAACAAACTTATCTACTGAAAGTGAAACAGACCTTTGGAAAAAGTATGGGGTAAATATAGTACTCTGATGTTGTGGAAAGTCAGCAGTGAGGATTGGACAGGACAGGTTGGTATTTGCCAGTGATTGGTTCCACCAGAACCATTATCTAAAGATGAATTCTTGGAAGAATTGGACATTTACAAATGGTTCAGGTTAACCAGTTTATTAAAACTGCTGCAAGCTTTGTTTTCAAAGATGGGGTCAAAGCATCAGAGGAAGATAAAGAACCTTGGAGTACCATTTGTCTGAGGGATTACTGAATAAAGAATTACCATCTCATTAAAAATGGGCTCGGCCATTATTAGGGCACTTAAGACTCTGGTGTCTTCTCTGACCTTTGAGTTTCTCGACTCAAAGGCTACCAGACAACCCTTGAGATGTATTCCTGTTATTCAGACATATTGGGGAAAATCTCTCTATTAGAGACAGCATGTTTTATAGTCTAGCCTGCATAAATAAAGCAAATAAAACAGATCACCTGACATTTCTATCTTGGCAGGCAACAGCTACGTATTTCTGTGTGATATCAATATCCATGTCATACAAGGTGGTTTTTTCAGCAACATGATGAGTTCTAATTAAATTAATCCCATCTGCAACCTGCATAAAAAGACGTGCAGACCAGAAAACAAGATTGGAGCACTCTGCTTCTTGTAATATAACCCTGACTTCTGTCAACAATTTTTCCCATCTGTGTTTATGGGTACGATAAAAAAATTCCACATAGAATGGACAACCCCATGTCAGATAATGCCAATAAATCCCTGCTATAGAAACCCTGTAAATCTACAGTGCCTGCAAGGACCTGAAATTAAATCTCAAACTCTAGACAGAGATTATTCAAATTGATTTTTCAGGGGTAAATGTATAGTATACAGTGTAACTTCAATTTTGTTAAAGAGAGTACACACCACAGAGAGGACAGTATCTTGCCAGTGATTAGCTGCTATCTACAGAGGGATGCTACTGCTTACCTTCTGTGCACTGCGAAAATAAATACTTTTATCAGCTCCACAGCTTATCATTTGCACTTCTCCATTACCTGAAGGAAGGAAAAATGAAGTCAGAGTTTAAGGTAGGCACCAAGACCTAATAAGGATTCATTGCAATACCTCCCTTTGAAGAACTGTAAAGCAAGAAAGCTAAAATTGCACTAAGTAGCTCCTTTTAAAAATTAAATGCTTAAGATCTAAAGGTCAGATCCATAGCGGATATAAATCTGCCAGGCTGTATAAGAGTCAATGAAGCTACTCAATTTACATCAGATGAGGATTTGGTTCCAAATTTCCATTGACAAATAGAGAGTTATGAGAACATGCCAAAGATTGCTTCCCATCTGGGGAAAACAGACATCTGGGAAACCACTCTTGCAAATGGGGGTAATTCTTTGTCATTATGAATATCTATGAATTGACACTCAATGACAATAACTAGTCCCTGGGTCAGGAAAAGGGTAAGAATAGACTGGTGGTTTGGGCGCTCACCTAAGATGTGAAAGTGCCCATGTTCGAGTCCCTGCTCCAATGACTATTTAATGTATACATGGTGGAACAGCTTCAGCAGGAGGAACCGAAAAAAGATTTGCCCCAGAATATGCCACAGCCCAGAGGTTAGGACACTCCCCTGCAGTGTAGGAATCCAAGTTCAAATCCCTTCTCCACATCAGGCAGAGGAGGGACTGAACCCAGGTCTTCCACATCCCCGGTGGGTGCCTTAGCCTCTGGGCTAAAGGTTATAAGTAGGCTTGGAAAGATGTGATTTTTATGTCGATAAACGTTGATTTCACCATACACACACACAAAACAGATGAAAAACTATTTCCATCGATAATAAAAAGTTTACAAACAGGCAAAGTTCTCAAGCAGTGTTTTACTCCAAGTTTGATTTACGGCTATTTACTTTGTCAACATATACAATGTGTATTTTAAATGGTTATAAAGCTTTAACTTTTTGAATCTCAACATCCACTGTAATTAAATAAACTGTGTGACCACCCCCATAATCCCCCACAACTGTGAAAATTTAAAAATCAATAAACAGAAAAAAAATGCTTAAAAATAAACATTGTCAAAATTACAAAAAACAAAAATCGAATGCTACCAAGTCTAGTTATAAGGGAGCAGACTTCACCAGGCACTTTAAAGTGCCCCCCATCAAAAAACAAAACAAACAAAAAAAAAACAAAAAAAACTATTCACTGATTTTTTTATTTTTGTGTGTGCACATTTTTGGTTTCGATTTGAGTCAAACTGAATTTCCCCCACACACAATTTTTCTGAACTTCCAGCAAATTGAAAAAATAAAATAAAAAATGTTATTTGCCCAGCTCTACTGCCAAGCTATGCAATGAGACATCCTTTCAAAGAAAAAATTCAGTTACTTTACAATAGGTTTTTAAGTTCTCTCTTCACAGCACTGAGACAGATCAATGAAAGTTTAATAGAAACAATAAGTGTTAATATGAAGTCTGGAAACTTACCTGCAAATTTGACAGCTGTTATGGCAGATGAATGATCATCCAGAGTTTGCTCCAATTTATAATTTTTATCTACGTTTAATACATGAATCAGTCGGTCTCTGCTTGCTGAAGCCAGCAGTGCCATCCCTAGAGACATTAAAGGGACATTTGTAAAGGCATGGGGATTTCTGTTTCCTTTAAAAATAAGCAACATTTGTTTGAAGTATCATACTCTGAAAAATTACGATGTTAAAATGGAATCTTACACAAATGATCATGTGTATTCAGACAATCTCATTTTACTAAAAAACCACATTTTTTCCAGTAAAATATATTAAAATCTCAGATAAAATATTTAACAGAGCTAATCAACAGAAGGCAGTTTTAGACAAGTATTTCTGCTAAAGTTACAGACTGAAGACGCAGACTGAAGCCAAAGAAACACAAATAATCCTTCAATATATTTTCAGCACCTTCCATGTGTTCAGTTGTGCTTTTGTCATTTTCCTCGAGTTTGTTTTCAAATACTTACCAGTTTCTGGTTTGGAATACTCCAAGCAGAGAACTTCTGAATCATGAGCTTCCACCTTAACCACTTCATGCATAAACTGTAACTCATGTATCCTACAATAAAAATGTAGCAGTGAAAAGCCAGCAATTTTACCCATTGATGGGTGGGAGGAGGAGCAAACCAGTCCAGCAAAGCACTTATTAATTATGTTTATTATGGTAGTGGCCTAAGGGCCAACCAAGAATGGGGCCCAGTTGTGCTAGGCACTGTACAAACACAGAACAGCAGATGGCCCCTGGAGAGTTTACAGTCTTAATAGACAAGACAGACACAGAGCGGGGAAAGGGATAACACACATATAAGCACATGCTTATCTTTAAGCATTGAGTAAACCCACTGAAGCCTCAAAAAATGATTTGAGGACTGGGAAAATGTCTTACAGTGAGAGATTTAAGGAGCTCGATCTGTTTAGTTTATCTAAAAGAAGACCGAGAGGTGACTTAGTGTATAAGTACCTTCATGGGGGAGAAAAATACCTGGTACTAAAGGGCTCTTTAACCTAGCAGAGAAAGGCAGAACAAGAACTGGAAGTTGAAGCCAGACAAATTCCAATTAAAAATAAGGCGCAGATTTTTAAACACAGTGAGGGTGATTAACGATTGGCACAAACTCTCCCAAGGAAATGGTGGATTCTCCATCTCTTGGAGTCTTCAAATCAAAATTGGATGCCTCTCTGGAAGAGATGCTTTAGTCAACACACAAATTACTGGGCTCAGTACAGGCATGACTGGGTGAATTTTTTATGGCCTGTGTTATAGAGGAGGTCTAGATGACCTAATAGTCCCTTTTGGCCTTAAAGTGGATGTATCAATGGGATTACATACATGCTCTAAAGTTGAGCACATGCTTAAGTGCCTTGCTGGATCAGGGCAGAACTATACAGTCCTAGCTTATTACACACTGGTAATAGTGGTAATACAAAACCACGAACATTTAAGGAATAAGACTACTCTCATGATTAGTTTTGTAAACAGACATAGAAAAACCCAATATGGAGAAATCACAACCAAAAGCAGGTATTAGCGAGGGGATGAGATGAAGTGGGACACTTCCTCCAAAGTCAGGATTGAACGATATCTTCATATATGCAACGAAAGAATGAAAATTTAGCAGTAACAGGAATTCTTGGAGCATTGCATGTGCATCCTGCCCTCTTGGGATGAGCATGTAACCCTGGATCTGCAAGTCACATGCTCTCTTACAGATTCAAACATTCAGACCAAGATATAAAAGAAATCACTCCAGTTGCTTACCACACATCCAAAATCCATGAGGCCTAAGTGGAGCTGTTCAAAGCGTTTTGCCCTTTCGGCACTAGTAGCAATTTTGGCTTACTGGGAGCACAAGACATGGTACTTATGGGAACTGTTTTTGAATGCACCATTCAAACCAGTCATACTGCAGTATAAAATACCCTTTCCTTCTTAAGGAAAATGGAACTATATCTATTTACACTGTCCAGAAAAGTTAGTGTTGCTGATCTATCTTAGGGATTTATATTGCTGCCCATCACAGTGGTATCCAACCATCTTCCATGTAAAATCAATAGCAGCAGCAAAGTCCCTAGTGGGGTTCATGGAGTCTCTGGCACATCTCACCTTTTAAGGTCAAAACTCTGCTTGCGGTAGAGGGTTTTGGGGTAGAAAGGGGTGTCAATGTCAAGCATCACCTTTGTGGTAGCAAGGTTTGAGATCTGGACCAAATAACCATCCGTGACTGAATGGAGTTGGAGGGTGTGTCCACACCCGAAATTGAGATGTAGGATGGGAAGGCATAGCTGTGCTAGCTTTAAATCTAGCTAGGGCAGGTAACAATAGCGGTGAAGACACAATGGCATGGACCCCAGGTGTGCTAGTAACCCAAATGTGCACCCAGGGCCCCCAGCGGGCTTGTACGAGGGTAGCGAGCCTGCGCTGAAGTCTGTCCTGCTGTGCCTTCACTGCTATTGTTACCTGCACTGGCTAGATGAAAGCTAGCACGGGTCTGACTACCTGTGCTACACCTGTACCTTCATTTGCGGCGTAGATGTATCCTGACAGGTACAGAACCTGTAGCTGCTTTGCATTTCCAGGATCATTTCTGTTAAAACGTGCAACATTCAGTGAAACAGAGTAGAGGTGACAGTTGATAGATATGATCACACTTGCCTCAAGTTGCCTCCTCTGTCACCTGAGGCCAAGTACTGGCCATCAGGGCTAACCTGCATCACACGAACACCTGCTTTCACATCTAGATATCCTGCATTTTCATTTCTGTCAGGCACACTGGTTGAATCTTGCAAGTGCTGATTATTATTGTCCATGTACAACACCTTCAGCAAGTTCTTTATATTGTGAGGGGGAAGAAAGAGCGAGTTAGGTATATACCATAACAATAAACAATAGAATGCTTCCTACAGTCTTCGGTAGTAGAGTAATTTTGACTTCGGTAGTATACTAGTACCTTAAGGATGGGATTTTCAAAAATGTTTGAATGCTTGAGGAGCACAAGCCCCAGTGACTTTCAGTGGGACCTGTTCACCTAAGTCTCACAAGTTTTTTTGAAATCCCACCTTAATGTTTATAATGCTGTCTGCCCCAAGAACTCAAGTCATCATCATCCCTAGTTGTAATATGGGACTTTCCATTCGCAGATCTCAATGCGCATTATAAAGGAGGACAGTGTCCTTAGCCCCCTTTTACAGATGGGGAAACTGAGGCACAGAGGGGGCTGTTCACCCAGTGGCAGAGGCAGAAATAGAACTCAGGTCTCCTGAGCTGCAGTTCAGTGCTCTATCCTCTAGGCCACACTACCTCCAAAACACTGTCAGATACTGACTGAGCCTCACGGACACCCTTGCGAGGGTGGTAAGTATCCCCATTTCATAGATGGGAAAATGCGGTACAGAAAGGTGAAAACAGTTTACCAGTCTTGTTCTTTAGCCACTAAATCCTCATCTTTCGCTTTCAAAAAAGGCAAATCTGTACAGAATATTGTTGGCTTAGCTGAACTGATAAATGTGGATAGGAACTGCTCCTATAGGCAGGAATAAGATATACAGGAACCCTGGGTTCTTCAGATCATTGTAAAACTTCTGAACATGTTTAAAATAAAAGCTAAATACCTAAAGGCTTTAATTTGATTTAAGTTGGAAGTAACTTGTTTTGAGTCAGACAAATGCATGTGAAAGAGAGAGATGACTGCTGAAGAGAGGTACTGAACTAGTACATCCCGCCTCACCTCAATGTCTTTCCAGCCAGCACCAACCAATTTTTCAGCTGTGCTCTCTCCCAATACTCCAGCACAGGAGAGAGATTTTATATAATTTCCAGCGCTTTCCCTCCCTGCAGTACACTTAAAGGCTCATCTGCCAGGTTTTAGACTGGGGTAAACCACAAGTGAATTTGGCCCCATTATTCTAAAGCTGTGTGCGCCTGTCAACAAAAAACAAAAAGCCACCATGGTGCTTACATTACTGTAAATGTTCTTCTGGAACATAGGTGTAGTGTCGCTTTCCACATTCCAGAATCGTATGGTGTTATCGGATGAACAGGTGAGAAAAGATCCTGGAGGTAAACAGGACCGGTGATCCTCAAACTCAGGGTAAACCTACATATTTCCACAACATAAAAGGGATGTGGGGGACAACGGAGAGAGGAAAGGTACAAATTAGTTTACATTCCAAAAACAGAGTAGGAGTCCAGGAGCCTAAGGGTACGTCTTCACTACCCGCCAGATCGGCGGGTAGTAATTGATCTATCGGGGATCGATTTATCGCATCTCGTCTAGACGCGATAAATCGATCCCTGAACGCGCTCCCCGTCGACTCCGGAACTCCACCAGGGCGAGAGGCGGAGTCGACGGGGGAGCCGCGGCCGTCAATCCTGCACCGTGAGGACGCGAGGTAAGTCGATCTAAGATACGTCGACTTCAGCTACGCTATTCTCGTAGCTGAAGTTACGTATCTTAGATCGATTCCCCCCCCAGTGTAGACCAGCCCTAAGTAACAGCAGAAGTTTGTTCTACAAGACTCCTCTGCAATCCTCCTCTTAAAACTGGAGAGATTTTCTCCCCATCACATGGCTCTTTTAGTAGGTGAAACTGACTAATAAAAAAGGGAAACTGGAAATCTTTGTCCAAATGGGGTGGGGGGGGGGGTTGTTTGTTTTAAATATAACTCCCCTAACTCAGATAAACAATCAATAATGATATAATCTCTTTATTTGTGCCTAAAGGTCCCCATCCCCATGGTGTTAGGCACACTATAACATATAAGACAGTCTCTACCCAGAACAGCTTTCACTCTAAGTATAAGATCACAACAGGTGGATACCACGGACAGGGAAGCACAGTGGAACAGGGATACGGTTATAACTGTAATAGACAAGAGTCACTATGACCAGCTGTCTCACCATCCCTCACCACTGCCCTTTCAAAGAGCTCCCCCATCATCAGATTCCTTGTCATGGCCCCAGGGGGAAGATGACAGCCTGTGTATCAGTTCCTCTTCTAGATAAAGTGATGAGCCATTTCAGGGTGGATAAAAGTCAACGGGTAGGTTTTCTACCCCCTCCAAAATACTTTGCCTGAAAATAAGTGCCAGAGTTTGCTTTGCATTTAGGAATCTGCCATGTCCTATCACATCACTGGGCTGGACACTGTCAGCACAAAGTTCGTATATAAACACTAAGTACAGGTGTATTTTTGTGAAATGTCGCTGGACAGCTACAAAGCAACAAACTGAACAGCGACCATCAATGAAAACAAGTCACTTGCGGCTCCTGTTTGACCACAAGAGAGACAGACAGCGTCGATCAGGGTCATGGGCGCTATTAAAGCGGAGCAACTGGGGGCTGCCTAGTTCTATTTTTCTGTTGAACACCTGAATCCACCCTAAAGATTAACTCTGCTTTTTCCCCATCCTTTGCTCTGCCTCAAGCTACTGCACTATAAAGAAGGTTGATAGTATGGTCTGACTAGAGGAAAACCTTTATTATTAACCAGTTACTAGTCTGATATGGAAATAATATGAGGATAGTAAAAATCATCTTTTCTAAGTGGGTGAAGCTAGTAAAGAAGCTTATAAGTCATTTTTATTCCCCACCACCACCTTCAGAAGCTCTGTTTAATGCTAGCACATGAACTACATCTTACCTCAACATTCCATACAAAGGAACTGTGGAAGAGGTCCGACCACACTTTGCCAACTTTGTTTGTGTCTTTAACATCCCAGATGTATATACTGTGGTCTTTATACACACAAGAGAGCCAATGATTGCATGGGTCAAAGGCTAAGGCAATGGTGTCTGGGTATACGGAATCTGGTCGTCTTAAGAGACAGAGAAAGAGGAATTATTCTTTTTAGCTGAATTTAAAAAACAAAAAATGCAAGCTAAAGTATGGTATATACAACAATTTCTGTTTTAAACATCTGAAATTCACTAATCTTCCAGCCTACCGAACATCTTAAAACCACAGTTACATTTTCTGAGCATGTACCTAGTCTCACAAATGTCCATGCTAGATGCACTTCAAGTCTTACAGTGCATAACATTATTCTTGGGTTTTTACCCTCTGCCATCCAGAATTTCGTATCTGTGAAAAATCTCTATGTCCTGGATACAGCCCAACAGACTGTTTTGATGATGCACAGCTCTGAAAAGCCACCTAGCTATTTGGAAAACATTCATGCCAGTTAGTTACACTGAAAGAAAAATCAAATTAATGATACCTACCTCATCCGTAAAGTGCTTTGAGATCTATCGATGAAAAGCCTGATACAAGAGCTAAGTATTTTATTAAAACAGGCAAAGAAGCTGTCAAATCTGATTTGTCTTAAAGCCTTACATTGTTATATGCAAAGTATCAGGTTTTAGTTTCTTCAAGCTCTTTCAGAAACTCATTTTAATGTTAATAACACTGGGTTAGAGACCTCTGAAAGATGACCGATTCCAAGTCAATTTAATCTTAGATATCCATTTTCTTCTTTTCTTAAATGTAAGACTGAAACACACAAACTTTCAGGATCAAATTTTCAGAAATGCTCAGCTCCCATTAATAAGGGTCACTGGCCACTTCTGAAAAACCGGCCTTTGCTATTTAGCCACTATCTTTAGAAGCTGGACGGAGTATTTAAGATCTACAAAGAGAAGGCATTTTTTCTTTCAAGCCAAGTCAAACATAATACACACAGTGAAGCACTATATTTCATGTCAAAGCTTTGTACCTTGGTTCAAGCTCTTTGGCTACATCAACGCCCAAGTAGTGAGGTTTCGGTAGATCAGTGAGATAATGCATGTTGTGGGAATGAAAGATCCTCACAGTTCCATTTGCACAGCCACAAAAAATGAACTCTTCACTAACACAGATGCAATTTGCTTGTGATACCTGAAGGAAGAAGTCCACATGCATAAAGTTAAATTTTTTATAACAGAGAACAACAAGGAGTCCGGTGGCACCTTAAAGCTAACAGATTTATTTGGTAATAAGCTTTTGTGGGTAAAAAACCACTGAACTCCTTGTTGTTTTTGTGGATACAGACTAACACGGCTACCTCCGATACTATAACAGAGAACGTATTTCTATAAAACAATTACAGTAAGATATAAGGGAAGCATAGGTATCCGAAACAAAATGGAATTATTTTACAATAATTAGACAACAAGGCATTTTACCTTCAGATCAATCCATTTTTCCAGCATTCGCTTCTCGTTAAATTGACAGAGAAGTCCAGAATAAGAAACACAGAAAGTGTTGCCCAACAATTTTCCTTGCCCGCATGCTACACCACAAAAGATGTTATTGTGAAGTTCTCCCAGAAGTCCAGAGCGACCAACCAATGGCACAGTCTCTTTAATCTGCAATGAACACATTAGTTTGCATTATAAATACTAATACATTTGTCCTTCTGACACCTTTCACCGAGGATCTAAAGAAAGCCTCAAAATATCCCTCTGAGATAAGTACGTTCCTCCTTTTTAAAAATGGGAAACATACTGATTCATGTTTTCTGGAATCCGGCAAGTATGCAATAGCTCTGTCAAAGAACTGAAACATCCTGCAAATGCATTTTAAACGTTAATTTAGCAATTTCTGGCCCCTTCATCCCTGTGCTCTATTGTGAATGTGATTTTTTAAGACTACTTTAGATTAAAAACCCAACTAGAGCTGCCTGGCAATAGGTCATTCCTGAAGCAGGGCAGGAAGTTACGGTATGACAGAGAGCTTGAGTGTAGGGCATGAAAAAGCCTTACTGCTCTTTGGCACCAGCCACCTAAACAAATATCCCTGTCTGCTGCAGGGACAGACATGGGATAAACATCTAGTCAGCTGTCTGAATATCCTGAGCACCTTTTTTTAAACTCGTGTACTCCCACATCCAACTGGTACAGCACACGAGAAAGGTTTACCTTAACTTCCCTCGATGCGTCCAAGAACCAGAATTTAACATGGCGGTGGCCAACAGTAACAAAGTAGCTGTCCTCAGAGAAGGATATTGCAATAACTTTACAAGACACTTTGTTTGATGCTACTAGGGTATCCTTCTGTAAGGAGACAAAAAATGAACACCCAATAATTTGAACATGAGAGATACCCGGCACAAGAGACATGGAAGTTACGACTGAATTCCCGATTCCACTACAAGGCCAATTTTGACACAACCCCACTTCATCCTCATCATCATAACTTAGCAATTCATATGAACATTGACATGAAGTACAATTTAGCATACAGTTCATCTGCCAGGAAAGATGGTTTTTCTGACAATTTGGACAAGATGTTTTTGTGAAACGGCGATTCTCCTGAGTGCAGGATGCAGGAACGCTGGAAGCTCACTAGAAATGCAGGGGCCACCAGTGCCCGAACCATGGCCCCACCCCGCCCCTTCCCCAAGGCACCACCACTCCCCTCTCCCCCCCCACCCCGAGATCCCCACACTCCACCTCTTCCCCCAAGACCCTGCCCCTCACTTGCTCCTCTCCGCCCCCTCCTCCCTCCCATTGCTCACCCTTAAGGCAGGTAAAAAGTGATGAGGCCATTGACCCCGCCCCGTTCTGGCCCCCCGGTGGGGTAGGGAGGAGGAAAAGGTTTTGAAATTTTTTTTTGGAAAAATTCTAATGCTTCCTCCACTCTCCACCCCGGTCTCCTAATAACTCTAAGGCAGCTTGACCTAGAAGCTTCATGTGTATATGGCTGAGCTGGCTCAATCAAGCAGGAGTGCCTTCACTGCACTTCTCTTTTTGGGAGCAAACATACTACGAAAGGTAAATAAATCCTTTAGGCCAGGGGTAGGCAACCTATGGCACGGGTGCCGAAGGCGGCACGCGAGCTGATTTTCAGTGGCACTCACACTGCCCAGGTCCTGGCCACCGGTCCGGGGGCTCTGCATTTTAATTTAATTTTAAATGAAGCTTCTTAAACATTTTAAAAACCTTATTTACTTTACATACAACAATAGTTTAGTTATATATTATAGACTTATAGAAAGAGACCTTCTAAAAAATTTAAAATGTATGACTGGCACGCGAAACCTTAAATTAGAGTGAATAAATGAAGACTCGGCACACCACTGCTGAAAGGTTGCCGACCCCTGCTTTAGGCTATGCATGTGCTCTGCAGGCATCATAATGTATTACCTTCCAAGCTCTGCACGAATGATATGTGATCTACACCTGCGCAAGATGACAGGCCCTAGGTACTTTCTTATTACAATGAGTGGGACAAATAATACAGTGGGGAGGCAGGAAGAAGAGAAGACAGTGAGATCAAATAGTGTTAATCTGGGAGCAGGAGGCAGGATAGACAAGCAAGTGAAGAGGAGAGACCAGATAATGTTCATAGATTATAAGGCTAGAAGGGACGATTGTGATTATCTAGTCTGATCTTCTGTATAACACAGGCCATGGAATTTCCCTGAGTTCATTCCTGTTTGAACTAGAGCATCTTTTTTTTTTTTTTTTGGTAAAAGATCCATTCTTGATTTTAAAATTTCCAGTGATGGAGAATCCACTACAATCCTTGGTGAGTTGTCCCAATGGTTAATTACCCTCCCTGTTAAAAAACGTGTGCCTTATTCATCAGGAAAAGGGAGGCAGGATAGTCTCAGCAAAGTCCTTAGCTCTGAAACTTGCCCTTGGTCCAGGAATGCTAGAGTTTGCTATGTGCCACCAAGATTATCAAAGTTCAGCTGTTTTCCCCAAGTGAGATCGGTTTCTTGGTTTGAATGAGGGAGGGGTTATTTTGATTGCATTCGTTATCATATAGCTAACACAATAAAATATAATATATATCTAAGTGCATCAGTAAATTCTTTGCTTTTCAGTGAGAAATGACAGAGGCTATTTGTCCCTGACATCTGTAGTTCCTTACCTTCCAGTCCCATACATTGACAATCATGTCATGCTGATAGCCCACTGACACAATATACTTCATGTTGGGAGAAAAAGCCACACAAGCCACTCCATGTTTATGGCCATGCAGTTCAGATACTTGAATCTTCTCCTCGACGTCCCACACTCGTACAGCTGGTCTGTGCCCGTTCTGCAAGAGTCATTTGAATATGTGCTGCCATTTGAATCATACACAAAAAATAGGAATTGCCATCCCTGATTAGAACAATGGTCCATCTAGTCTAGTATCCTAGTGCGGACAACTCACAGTTCAGCCACATTAGTCTTTAGTTTAAATGCTCATCTTTACAGTTTAAATTCCAAATTAGTACTACCTGATCAACTGGCCAGAATTCAACCAATGTACGGAGGCCGGAAAGCTAGCATCAAAACAGAGGACACTAACTGGGTATTCCTTCTAGTCTTACTATGGCAGGTTTTCCAGGCATACAAGCATTTGCATTGGTAGAGAAATCAGAAATTCCATTCCAAGTGTACGCACTTCAGCAGAACTCACCTCACCAGTAACAATAAATTTTCCATCAGGTGAGAAAGACAGAGCACTCAGCGTTTTCCTGAAAGAAAGATATAGCTTTTGTTTTCCCTCAGAGAAAGTTCAGACAGCACTCGCTGCAATAAACACTATGGTAAGGAAAAAACGTTCTGATGTTACCCAGCATAGTGTTATTCAAACACACAGTCTACAATAGCGTATCTATTTAGACCAGGGGTCCCCAACGCGGTGCCCGCGGGCGCCATTGCGCCCGCCGGGGGGTGTAAGTGCGCCTGCAGAGCCCTCGGGGTTTTGTTTTTTGTGGGGTTTTTTTGCTCCGCCGGCAGCGCTCGGGGTTTTTTTTTTTTTTTTTGGGGCACCCGCCGGCAGCGCTCAGTTTTTTTTTGGCGCCCGCCAGAAAGAAAAGGTTGGGGACCACTGATTTAGACTGTCAGCTCTTTGGGACAGAGACTGTCTTTTTGTAATGTGTTTGTAAAGCGCCTGGCACAGTGGGGTCCTGCTCCATAAGTAGGCAGATAGCAGCCATGCACAGTATCAGCAGTTACACTTTGCTCAGCTGAGAGTCACATTCCTTTCTCAGCAACCCAAATCCCAAAAAGCAAATTTGGAATAAACACTATCAAGGTGGTGAGTAAATTTAAGCATTGACAATACCTGGAAGTATTAAAGATGTGTCTTTGTTTATTCTTTTGGGGATTTAAAATTACAACCACACACCTGAAAAGAAAGAACAAGACATTTACATTAATAAGTGTTTCACCTGGTTTGTGGAGCGGTGGGGTGTTCAGAGGAGGATGGCAATCTTCAGAGTTTGGAAGACTTCCCAGAAAAGGGAAAGCGTTGCAGAGAAAAGCACATCCTATTTTTAAAAATAATATAATAACAGCAACCCTAACTCGGCATCAGTCAAGCCCCAAGCGCTTGACAAAGGGGGTCAGTATCATTATTCCCATTTTGCAAATGGGAAACTGAGGCACAAAGTTGTGACCCGACTTGCCCAAGGTCAACTAGCAGGCCAGTTGTAGAGCCAGGAATAGGACCAAGGTTTCCAGAGTCCAGTCCAGTGTTCTATCTACTAGGCCACACTGTTATATGTTTATGTTATGTTATATTTTTAGAAGGCTTTTGTTCTAACACTAAACTGGAGATTACGACAATAACCAAAAGTGTTAGCTGAAACGCCTGTTCCCATCGTTCAGCAATAAGCACTTACCCTTAAAGCATGACTGAATCTGGTTTCAGCCTCTGACAATGAATACCGATGGTGTTAGTGTCACTTTTGACTAATATTTTAAGTTAAACAGACCATTTAAAGTATAATTTAAAATTTAGGGTTTGTTAAAACAAACTTTTACAAGGCTAATAGTTTTTTCATTTGTTTTTTTTTTTTTGGGCGGGGGGGAGGGGGTTGTTTGTTTGGTTTTTGTTTTTAAATAATACCAGTGTAAATAGTGGGATTTAAAAAAATAAAAATAAAAAAAGACAATCCTGCAGTGTTTGTATGTCAAACGCCACAGCATCAGGCCAGAAAATGAATCTGACTAGTAGTTGGCTTTTAACAAGCCAAGAAAAATGCAAAACAGTTAACAACATTAAGAAAAGTTTTCAATTTTATGAATTCTTTCAGTTGTAATAATTCAAATCAACAGTCTTTTTGTTCTGTGTTTGTCCTGCACCTAGCACCAGGCCATCCTGGGCCATGATTGGGGCAGCTACGTGCTACAGCAGTACAAATAAATAATAATTTGTAAAATAGGTAAGAATGTTTCTTAAAAATAATTCTCAACATGATTGACTCTTTCCCTCTATTTCAGTTGAGCACCATACAGGAAACAAAATATTTAAAAGTTTGTGTTAAAAAATACAAATGTATTTTGTTCTTTTGAATAATTAATCCTGCAAACACTTTTTAAAATTGGCTGTAATGTATCTATTATGTAACTGAGCAAGCTAATTTTGACCTGTGCTGTTATAACTTTCAGTGGGTTAGCTACTGATTAATCAGGTCCCTTGATTTGCTGACTGTTATATGTTCACAGCACACACACAGAAGTTAGATTAAAAACAAAACACTCTTGCTGGAAGGTTGCAAAGTAATATGACTTTGTTTCTTAGGAATCACAACGGTGACACAAGAACCCTCAACTCAAAAACAGAGAGAGAGAAAACAGGCTGCTCCCTAGGGCAGCAAGACATCTCTCACCCCACCTTGCTTTAAGATGGCTCTTTTCAGAATGACTCAGATTGAATACTTTGCTACAGACCCACCCCCCAGTCTGCAAGCAGGACCAAGAAACCACCCCACATTCTAAACATGAAAGCTTGCAATTCCAACATAGTCCTCCATACCCCACACCTAACACATTTTATAAACAGCAAGCCAGGCCAACTGGTAACTCTCATACCACGCACTGTCATACTGGGATCAGAGGTCAGGGCTCTTGCTTGGTCACTTTCTTGACTCTCAGCATCAGAGACTGAGTCTGACCCTGGAAAGTAGGGGGGTGCTGAGAGCCATTGAACCAAACTGTAAATCCTGTATATGATGGAAACCACGTTNAGCCAGGCCAACTGGTAACTCTCATACCACGCACTGTCATACTGGGATCAGAGGTCAGGACTCTTGCTTGGTCATTTTCTTGACTCTCAGCATCAGAGACTGAGTCTGACCCTGGAAAGTAGGGGTTCCGGAACAATTCTTATAGTGGGGGTGCTGAGAGCCATTGAACCAAACTGTAAATCCTGTATATGATGGAAACCACGTTCAGCCAGGGGGTGCGGCAACACCCCCAGCACCCTAAATTTCAGCATCTATGCCAGGAAGTGGTGGACTCAATACAGAGGAAAGAAACAGAGTATAGCTTAAACTACTCCATTACCATGAAACTGACAGGTCTAATCCAGCAGGGATATCAGACTTGTGGATGCCCATGAATGAGAAGGTGAATTTAAAGCACTCGAATACACCTGTTTAGCCAGATCTAGAAGATGTGATAGTTGTTAAGAGCTTTCCATTTCCAGCCCTTGGCTGCTTGAGGAACCCTGTGAGATAAGGTTTAGAGAAGCCCCACAAGGGGGGAAAAAAACTACTAAGGGCTCACAGCCCTATGAAATGCTGCATGTCTTCATCTCCTACTGAAGTCCGTTGGAATTTTGGTGCTCAAGCATGCCTCTAGCTACTCTGAATATGCTTACAGTGGTAGCTGATTGTGTCATGGGATGGGATCCAACCTTTACTCATAGCCTCTGCTTATGTAAAGCCTACCTGAGTGACAAAGGGCTGTAACATGGAGCCCCAAAGTAACAGTGAAATAACATTACTGCATACACAGTTGGCAAAACAACCAGGGCCCATGTCCATTTTTTTCTCTGTAAGTTGCAGTGGTTTCTATAATCATGCAGGTAGACACAGAACATAAACTTACACTTTTCCACATGTATATAGTACACTTACCCTGTAGGATATGCTATCTGTCCAGTGTTTGGGTCACAAGCTAAACCACTACTGGTTTGGGTAGTTATTCCCAATACTTTCTCAAGCATAACCTGCCCAAAAAAAGGGAAAAAATATTGAAGTCTAGTACAGTCAGAACTATGTAAGAGCTTATAAACAACTCCCAATTATTAGAGTCTTGAAGCAGTCGTTCCAGCAACCTGGAAGGCAAGGTTTCTCACATCAGGTAAGAGGGAACCAATAAAAATTCAAGCAAACAATCACGCACAATATACAAGCCTAACACTGAACTTTATTTAAAAATGGAAACATTGCTTAACAGCCCAAATCATTAGAGACTATATGTTCAGGCTTTAAAACAGTGGCTGGAAATAATTTTCCTATACTTCCAAAACCAGAGATCAAAGTAAGTATCTTAGGCTACGTTTATACTCGTCTATGCTGGCATAGTCCCCAGCATAGATGAAGCCTACACTGACAGGAGCACCGTTTTCCCAATGGACACTGTACTCTTCAATCAGCAGGGCTGTGTCTACACTGGGGGGTTTGTCAGCACAGCTGTGTCGGTCACAGGAGTGGGGTTTTTTTTCACACTCCTGATCAATCTAGCTATGACAATATAAGTTAAGTGTAGGTACTTATCAAGCCCCCCCATTACCATAGTATCTGAACACCTCTCTATCTTTAAAGCATTTACCCTCAACACCCCTGTGAGGTAGGTAAGGCAGCTTTATATCCCCATTTTATAGCTGGGGAACTGAGACACACAGGCCAAGATCCTCAAAAATATTTAAGTGCCTAACTCCTATTGAGAACCTTTGAGGAGCTGAGCCACAGAGTCTGAATCTACACTTAAAAAGTAGATTGACCTAGCTACATCACGAAGAGCAGCGAAAACATCTCCTGCCCCGATTGCCAAAGTGAGGTCGACCTAACCAGTAGCGTAGATACAGCTAGCTCAACGGAAGAACTCTTCCATCAACCTCGTCACTATCTCTCGGAGAAGTAGATTAACTAAATTATTAGAAAAAAACCCTTCTATCGATGCAGGAAGTTTTTACACCACGGTGCTACAGCAGCAGCACCATAGCCGTGCCGCTGTAGCATAGAAATGGCCTAAGTAACTTGCCCAAGGTCACACAGGAAATCCGTGGCACAGCAGGGAGACCATAGGAATACAGCTCCCCGCAAAGGCGTCGGTGATACAAACTGTTTGAAGAGGAAATAGAATTGTGAATGCAGGTCTCGGTAGCTTAAATGTTTTATTCAAAGATTCCAATCTGTTACTTTTGAAGGGATGCTTTCAGAACAAGTTTGTAAAAAAAAAAAAAAAAAAAAAAAAGATAGGCTTTGTAGAAATCAGTTTTCATGATTTTCAAAATATTGTAGTAGATTTTAAAAAAAAAAAAAAAGAACAGTTCCTGTTGCGTTTCTAACCCATATGCTGCTGCACTGCACTGGGACATGAGACCCTAAATGAGATATAAACAAGAAAAGCCGACCAATCAGAAACCATAACTTCACTGTAAAAAGATATGTTTACATCAAGACAACTAACTCACTGAAAAATTCTAGTGGAAACAAGACTCTGTGGTTTTACTTCAGCGTAGCAAATCGAGGTCAACCACAGCTGGAGGGAATAGCTTTATCTTCACTATTAAAGGTATGGGTTTTTTAACCTCGAAGTAACTAACACATGAGCTATCCCAAGGCAAAGGCATAGTGAAGATAAGATGTTTTATTTGTACCGTGAGGTCAGGCTGACCTCAGCAAGTCTACCTTGCTGTAAAACTGAAATATCTGATCTTCACCGTGCTTTTACCTGAGGATAACACGTTAGTTACCCCCAGGCAAAGGACGCACCTGTTTTGGCAGTGAACACAAGGTCTATAGGGCTGACCTTGTCAAGATTAAAAAAAAACTACCCATGCTGTCTCCAGGAGGATTTTACAGCAAGTTAGCTATCTCACTGATGGGGGAGGTAAGGAGTTGAATCCAGCGAAGAGGAATCCCAAGAGTGCAAGAAGCAAACAAACCGCCCCAATGGCACAACAGACTGTACAACCCCTCAAGCTGCTGAAGCAGCCGAGGAGTGTGTGTGGGGTGTATTTGTAACTTGTATGTGTGTAACTCTTCCACCAAGAGCCCTGCTCCCACTGAGACCCAACCCCCACCCTCAAAACACACACACAGCCATACGCCCATTCCCCAAAGAAGTTAGACCAGGGGTCGGCAACCTTTCAGAAGTGCTGTGCCGAGTCTTCATTTATTCACTCTAATGTAAGGTTTCGCGTGCCAGTCATACATTTTAATGGTTTTAGAAGGTCTCTTGCTATACGTCTATAATATATAACTAAACTATTGTTGTACGTAAAGTAAATAAGGTTTTTAAAATGTTTAAGAAGCTTCATTTAAAATTAAATTAAAAAGCAGAGCCCCCCGGACCGGTGGCCAGGACCTGGGCAGTGTGAGTGCCACTGAAAATCAGCCCGGCAAGCGTGCCATAGGTTGCCTACCCCTGAGTTAGACCCACCCAACTCCTACAGCCCATGGTAGGGGATGCTCGGGGTCAGGGTCTACATCGGGGGAGGGCGTGAGAGAGACACCCACAGGAGGGTCTCAAGTCACTGCCCATTTTCAACTCTATCTCCCCAACCCAAGAGAAGACCCCCCCCCCCCACAACTTCCTTAGTCCAACCACCTCCCCTCCCACGCCTCCCCAAACCCCGCCTCTCATGTCGCCCCTCCCCATGTCTCCCCAAGCCCCGCCCCCTTTGCACCTGCCCACCCCTCCGTGTGGCCCCGCCCCCTCACCCAAGCCCCGCCCGTGTCTCGCTGGAGCCCCGCCCCCTCAAGCCCCGCCCCCCATTGCCTCAGCCTCTCTCCCGCTCCCTCACCGCCTCCTCCGGCCCCTGGTGCCTCGATCTCCGCCTCAGGCTTAAGAGCGGTGGCGAGTCGGCGCCCCCGCTCCGGGTGTAGAAGCCGCCGCCGCACCCCGCCATGGCCGCGGGACCCTCCGCGCCCCTTCACCCCGGCTGGACCCCCGTAGGCGGCCCGCCGCTGTCGTCTCTACCCTCAGCAACCGCTCCGAACTGCGCGCGGAAACCCGGCTCCCCGCCCCCATTGGCCGCCGTGCACGCCTAACATCTCCGCTCGCAGCCAACGGCGGCGGCTCTTCCATGAAATCCCGCCTCCGTGACGCCCCAATGGGTGACGTGTATGCTAATCATCCCTCGCTCAGCCAATAGAGACGGCGCTGCCATTAAATCCCGCCTCCCGTGAAAAATACCGTAGGCATAATCTAGTACGGGGGTGGTGGTGGGGGGGAACCAATCATTTTCAAGATCAGCCAATCGTGGCGGAGCTACCGTAAAATCCCGCCCCTGGTCTCCTCTTAGGGTCTGTTTTAGGTCTAACACCCAGCAGGGGCTGGAAGGTTGGGGGTTCGAATCCCAGCCCCTCCCCTCAATGCCATGAGTTAGTTATTTAAAACCCAATTAATGAATTAGCACCAGTTATAAGCAATTAAACCATTAATCTGGGAGGAGAAAACTGGAGCCCCATGTGCAAGCCCTCTCCCTATACAGGCTCCCACTGAACCCAATGATCTTTCTGTGCCAGGTAAGTAGGGCTTGTTGGATCAACTTAGACTCCAGAAGATTTAATATAACTGGAAGGATCAGAAGATGCTTCACAGCTTGTACATGCTAAGCTTATTGCACACACCAGTGATTCCCTGCATCCCTCTATTTGTCACACACACACAGGCTCTATGCATGCCCCTTTCTCCCCCTGCTCCCTCAACAGGGACCCCATTTCCCCCTCGCCCTCGGTAGGGGCTTTGTGTGTGCCTCCTATTTCCCCCAGCCTCTTCCCCAGTTAAGCAACTTAACAACATCCATAATGGTCCATCTAGCCCAGTATCCTGTCATCCAACAGGGGCCAAAGCCAAGTGTTTCAGAGGGAACGAACAGAACAGGCAATCATCAAGTGATCCATCCCCTGTCATTCACTCCCAGCTTCTTCCACTCAGAAGCCAGGGACACCCAGAAGATGGGGTTGCATCCCTGGCCATCTTGGCTAATAGCCATTTGATGAACCTATCCTCCAGGAATTTATGTAGTTTTTTAAAAAATAAAAAAAAACCCATTACAGTTTCGGCCTTCACAACATTCCCTGGCAATGAGTTCCACAGGTTGACTGCATTGTGTGAAGAAGTACTTCCTTTTGTTTGTTTTAAACCTGCTGCCTATTAATATCCCCTGGTTCTTGTGTTTGTGAAGGAGTAAATAACATTTCCTAATTCGCTTTCTCCACACCAGTCCCAATTTTATCATATCCCCTCTTAGGCATCTCTTTTCCAAGCTGAAAAGTCACCGTCTTTTTAATCCCCCCCCCCCCCCCGACAAAAAGATGACATTCAGGGTGTTGTCAACATGCTAAATTCTATTGGGAAGATGATCAGAGATGAGGTAGAGTATTACCAATTGTTTGATCAATAGACAATTGCAGTGGAGCTCCATGGCATTGGAATAATTTGTATAGTGGGGGTACTGAATGCCATTGAACAAAACTATAAACCCTTTATCTGATGGAAACCACTTCAAGCCAAGGGGTGCTGCCACCCCCCCAGCACCTCTGGTGGTGCTTGAAGCTGTGGCTGTGCTAACCAGATGGGAATACTATATGTCCCCCCGCCCCCAATTTTGCCCATTTGGTTTTCTCCAAAATGGGTATGGTTCTGGCCATTGATGTCAGGAACGTTCCCTGAAGTTTTGGAGTTGATTGAATAAAGCATTCTAGAGTTTGTTATATGTTACAGACATAGAAATGTTGTCAAATTGACTGTAAGGACTTCACAAACCTACCCTCCCCCCCCGATTCAGCCTGGTTGGGTAAAATAGGGGGCAAACAGAGTTCCTCCCATAGGGTGAGAATGGGGGGGGACCTGGGAATGGGGGTAGTGTGACCCCCATCCCTTATTTTAGGGGACCATCCCTTATTTAAATGATTTTTTTCCTTAAGGTGACCCCCCCCATCCCTTGTTTTAAGATGTATTGAAATGTATTGGACTTCTGATCAGAAGTCCTATTTTAAACATTACATTGAAGCTAATGATAATTACATTGTATCCTTGAGGGCAGTAGAAATGTACACTTCAGAGAAAAAAATACATGATTTGCTAGGGGAAATAGTGTTTCTTTAAAATATCCCTTTAAAATAAAGCAGCCCCTTATTTTTCATGTGGTTTTCCCTTACTTCCATCCAACAAAGATGGTCACTCTAACCAGGGAAAGGGGGAATAGGAGCAAACAGAGCCTCTGGCTGGGGAGGGAAGGAAAAGGGGGGGGGGGGGCAAAGTCCTTGAAAAAGAGGAGGATGGAGGGATTCAAGTCCCTGGTGTGTACAATAAGTCAGCCTATACTAGCTACAAAGTGTGTAGCCCCCATAGTAAATATTAATAGTATAATTCAGTACATTTAAATAAATAACCTAAAGACATCCTTGCTAGACCTGGGAAAATTTCTGCTTCTATAGAACATCTACTCAGGGGAGCACATCTTCCATTTACCTCTGACTGGCTTATCTTCAAGCAGTTAATTCCCCTTCCTCCTTTCACTCTGGGTACCATGTTCTCCTCCTTCCTCCCCCAAACGTAGGGCTCTCCAAGCAGGGGGAAATGGTTCTGCTGTTTTACCCCCGGAGGGATCATCACTGCTGTGCTCTGCTAAAGCCCAATCCAGCTCTAGGACTGAGGTTTTTAACCCTTGGGGGAGGGCTCTTTTTTAAAAAAAGCTTTATGTATTTGTCACATCTCAGTGCCATCATTAAATGCTTGGTGAGAAGAGAAGCCCAGAAAGCAAACGTAATGATAATCAAATTGGTCTGTAGACCTAATGCTTATGGCCAAGCTAGATTTGAGGTATAAAAACTTAACAGTTAGGGGGGTGGGGGAGGTAAAAGTAAGGTAGAGGGAACTCAATAAAGCTGAGTTGCTGGTCTGTGTATTTATCTGTTTACAGCTTACACCTGTGCTGTTTGCATCAGTGGCACCAGCAGTCAAGGAATCTCTAAGGGCCTAATCATTGGGATAGCTAGGCACCAAGGATAGCATCAAGAATTTCACAATAGACCATACTTCCTGTCCTTTCCCTACTGCCCAGGTTCAGCTGCCATCACTTAATGTTTTAATACACTTAGAAAGCTAAGCTCTGACAGCAGTAGCCACTTTGCAGAGAGGTGGGAATTTAGGGGACAGAGCACTGGACTGGGACTCATGAGACCTTGGGCAAGTCACTTCAGCCCAGATCCTCCAAGATCTATTTAGGTGCCTAACTCTCATTGCCATCAGTGGGAGTTAGGCACCTAAATACCTTTGAGGCTCTGGGCCTCACCCCAGTGTGCCTCAGTTTCCCCATCTGAAAAACGGAGATAATGATACTGACCTCCTTTGTAAAGCACTTTGAGAGCTCTGGATGATAAAAGCTAGATGTTGTTATTATTATAAGTGACAAAGCAGAGGGAGTGTTGTCCAGTGATCAGAGCACATGACTTGAGAGTCAGGAGTCAAAGTTTCCAAAAGTAACTAGTGATTTTGAATAACTCAGTTTTTTAGTGGTGGGAGGGACGCCAAACTTGAGATTCTTCAAAGGGGCTGTCACTGGGTCGGCTGAGTTGGGCTCTGACCCACCTGCACTGAATTATCTGCCTAGTGGGTGGTGGATTAGGTGACCAGGCCGTGACAGATTTGGGGGATACATGTGTGTCAATATATGAATTCCATTTTGGTGTTGTGGTTGCCACGTTATAGTTCAACCTCTCATCTGAATGCAACCTGTAGTTGGGCTTGGAGCATTCACTGTTGTAGGAGACGCTTGATGGAGAAACCACATCCAGGAAGCTGTGACAGAGCAATCAAGTGCCATTAGCATTGAATGGTTTTACCCCAGTGGAACAACAAGTTTGGTGCCAGCCTTGACTGTGAACCACTCTCTGCCCAGCAGCCTAGTGGAGGGGTTGGTGCTGGCAATTCTACCACAGCGCAGGGGCAAAAAAGAGGCAGTGTTTAAGAAGATGAATGCTGTCTAAGCCAAGGGGATATATACACTGCGCAGAGGTGTGATTGCAATACATGTAGACATACCTTAGCTAGCTTTAATCTAGCTAGCTACCAGAAACAGAAGACCCTGCTGGAGTAGGGTGATGACTAGGTGTCCGGTTTTCAACAGGAACGCACGGTCGAAAAGGGACCCTGGCGTCTCCGGTCAGCACCGCCGACCAGGCCGTTAAAAGTCCGGTTGGCAGTGCAGCGGAGCTAGGGCAGGCTAGTTCCTACCTGTCCTGGCTCTGTGCTGTGTCCCAGAAGCAGCCAGCAGGTCCGGCTCCTAGGTCTGGCTCCACACGCTGCCCCTACCCCGAGCACCATCTCTGCACTTCCATTGGCCGGGAATCATGCCTGCCATGCCTCCACGTAGGCGCCAGACCTGCTGGCTGCTTCCAGGGTGCAGCGTGGAGACAGGACAGGCAGGAAGCCTGCTTTAGCCCCCCCCGCTGCGCTGCTGAGCAGGAGCCACTGGCCCGTGCCCTAGCCCATGCTCCAATCCCCTGTCCCAGCCCAGAGCCCCCTCCCACACCCATAACCCCTCTGCCCCACCCCCCAGTCTGGAGCCCCCTCCTGCACCCCAAGCCTCTCCTCCCTGGCTCCACCCCAGAGCCCTCACCCCTTCCCGCACCCCAACCCCTTGCCCCAGCCCAGAGCCCCCTCCCACACCCTGAACCCCTCATTTCTGGCCCCACCCCAGAGCCTGCACCTCCAGTTAGAGCCCTCACCCCCACCCTAGTCCAGTGAAAGTGAGTGAGGGTGGGGGAGAGCAAGCCACCAAGGGAGGGGGCATGTAGTGAGTGGGGGGCAGGGCCTCGTGGAAGGGGCATGGCAGGGGTGTGGCCTCAGGGAAGGGGCAGGGCTAGGGTGTTCTGTTTTGTGCNTCCAGTTAGAGCCCTCACCCCCACCCTAGTCCAGTGAAAGTGAGTGAGGGTGGGGGAGAGCAAGCCACCAAGGGAGGGGGCATGTAGTGAGTGGGGGGCAGGGCCTCGTGGAAGGGGCATGGCAGGGGTGTGGCCTCAGGGAAGGGGCAGGGCTAGGGTGTTCTGTTTTGTGCAATTAGAAAGCTGGCAACCCTATGCTAGAGGCTGGAGGGACTCTGACTAACTCAGGCCCCACAGGGGTGGGGAAGACATGGAGAGCACTGGCACTGTTGTCCATAGATCTGTAACCAGAGCTCCCACAGTCAGGAGGACTCTGGGGGGAACAGGTGGAATCTATGAAGGGAGTTGGGCATTGCAGCCTCAGGCTAAGAGTGGAGGTGAGAATTTTGTGCTTTCAGCCAGCCTGGTTGGCTACAGTGCACTGTGGCTTTTTCTACAGCAGGGGTTCTCAAACTCGAGGTCGAGACCCCTCAGGGGGTCGTGAGGTTATTACATGGGGGGTCATGAGGTTATTACATGGGAGGTCGCGAGCTGTCAACCTCCACCCCAAACCCCGCTTTGCCTCCAGCATTTATAATGGTGTTAAATATATTAAAAAGTGTTTTTAATTTATAAGGGAGGGTTGCACTCAGAGGCTTGCTGTGTGAAAGGGGTCACCAGTACAAAAGTTTGAGAGCCACTGTTCTACAGAATCAGAGGTAACTGGACTGCAGTGGCCTGCACTGCCTGGAAAACTTGCCCAGAGACCAATGCAGAAATGCTGTATAAGGACCTGTTCCCGTCTCTTGAGGACATGATACAATTATGGCCACAGCCCATCTTTCGAGATGTCCCTGTGCCTTCACACATGGTGCGTTACTGTATATAGCACTTGCTGAATTAAATACTAGTTGTGAGGAGTGTTAAATTCTATATAAAACAATGACAGTTTGGCATAGACGTTAAACAGAACTACGGCAAAACACATCCATTTTTATGGAACCTACTGCAGCAATAATGCAAGTTTCTTTTAAGCGTAATATAATCATTTGCAACAACAATGCAAGCTATGGCAAATTATGAGCATGGAACTAGGCAATATAAACTATGCCTCAACAATCCAAATGTATCAGACAATCATGAGTTTGGAAAATGGAGAATTTGGGATGGCTTGTTTTTATAACCTTCTCAGCGATAGAGCACGTTATAATGGGATGGTGATTTTATTTTAGTGGAGCACCTATTCTATACCTCGGAGCAACGGTTCCGGCCCTAATAGGTTATTGTTTTCTAAATGGATATTGGTGGCAGAGTTTTTCTGAATGTTCATTCGTGAAAGAATCAAGGAGAAATATTAGAATAACAGGCTGTCTCCAAGTTATAAATGACTTGTATTAAAAGTAGCTATCTTCCATTTTGACCATTGGGATTATTTAAAATCAAGGTGTTATCTATGAATAGGGAGCTTCTTATGTGAAGGTGGCGATCATTATATTTTAAAACTGAGTGCTCCTTTTCCAAAATAAAGAGAGGAAACTAGTCTGTTACATGTAAATTTCCAAGAGATTACACACTGCACCACAGAAACAAACATCACGGCTACAAAAATCACTAGTCGCACCAGAGAAATTAAGTGCATATTTAAAATCGGCTTCATTTTGATAAGATTCTCAAGATTTGAAGCTTTCTTTGTATTTTAAAGAAGAGTTTTGTTTAATCAACTTTGTAATTTCCTCTCTTAGAAATAAATGAAGCTCCAATCTCAGTTGGGGTCTCTGGGTCCTACTGTACTATAATTTTCCTTCTCTTTTATTCTGCCATATCCTTGTATTTTCTGTTTCTTCTGGAATTTCCAGCATGTACAATCCTTGAACATATTTTAGTGAGAGCTCATCCTGCTAACAATGCATCCAATGAGAGAGTAAAAAAAGACGATAAAAGTGTGGTTTGTTCCTTGTGCTGCTCACAATTGATGTGATATCAAGTTTTATTCCTGTGTAATTCTGCAGGAGGACAGTGAAGAACAAAAACAGTTCTGTGTGGGCCAGACCTTCTAGCAAGCTCATTTCCCTATGGCAAAGAAAAGCAGAAGGGTGGTCAAGAACATGTACACTCAATGGCTAGTCAATTTTTTCCTATTATTCATGTGGGTCTTTAACACAGAGACAGACCTGTCGCTGATGTAAACCAGTGTAGATCCATTGACCTCAATGGAGCCATGCAGATTTACACCAGCTGGGGTTCTGGCCCATGGCTTCAAACACAAGGGAGATAAAACACTGTAAAAATAGGAAAATGTGACCTTAAAACCACAAATGTTGGCAGCTGGACTGAGAGAGAAAGATGGGGGGACAGGGCCTGGGACTGTTTTGGCCTCCTCCCTCCCTTTTTTGGATTGACTAGTTTTCAAGTTGATGGCACCTCTTAAATTATGTTTGGTTGTTTTTTAATTGCTGTAAAATTCCTGGGACCTGATCTTGGTGATCCATGTCTGTGCTTGGGGCATGGACAAGTTTGGGTGTAAGGGGGAATTTAAGGAGGCTTTAGGCCATCTGTACACTCCTCATTATCTGGAGACAAGCAGGGGTTTTCTCTGGGCCCCCCATGTCAATTACAAAAGACTCAGGCCCCCTGCATGGGGGGGATCCTAAAGGGGCTGTTTCCTCCCACTTTAAAGCCCCTTAAAGCTGCCAGAGCAGGGCAAAAATATTTTAGTTTAACTGGCCATCAGCCTTCTGGAGTGTTGGCCAGGTGCTGAAAGAGGGCAGGCTTTGCCAAAGACCGAGTGAGTAAGGACATGTCTACACTACAAAATTAAATCAACCTAACGTATGTCAGCATACAGCTACCACGGTAACTACATCGCTTGTGTGTGTCTACACTTTGCTCCTTGTATCAGCGGTGCTTGTTCTCACCAGGAGCACTTGTATCAATTGTACTGTCAGTGTGGGGCATTGAAAGGCTCCTGAAAGCCAGTACCAGTCGACATAAGCAATGCAGTGCCTTCTACACTGACACTGCGTTGATCTAACTACATCAAACTTGACTCTGTGCCGCTCATGGAGGTGGAGTTATTAAGTTGGTGGTAGCAAAATTTAACTGTAGACACTTCCATACTTATGCTGATGTAAGCTGCCAGGCATCCATATAACTCTAGTGTAAACCAGGCCTTAGGAACAGAAGTCTCACTGAAAGTCACTTGGAGGTGGAGTGAGGTAGGAAAATCACTTGGGAGACAAAGGCCAGGTCTATAGTACAGTCTTCCGCCAGTCAGGGAATCACATCTCTTCACAGCCTGGACCGACAGAGCAGGGGCAGCAGAGTCTGTGACACAGCCACAGTTACACCAGCAAAATGGTGCTTGTTTTACTCATGGGGCAGTGGGTTACTATACAGGCACAAAGCACAGCTTTGCCAGTATACCTGCATCTAGACTAGGAGCATTTTGCCAGGACAGTAGACCAGTAACACACTCTGTGAGTGCAAGCGTGGTCAGGGTGATTTTTGAAAACTCTTTCCAAAATATAGAGACCCTGTCCCTCCTAGGAAGGGTGTGCCAGCATAACTATGATGGCAACCCCCCTAGGGGAGATGCAGTTTATACCTGTTCTCAAACCGCTATAAATCTAGAAAAAGGACTTTTTTTGCCAGTGTAACTGCATCTACACTAGGGCTTTTGCCACACACCTATGTCAACCAAGGGTGTGATTACACACACACACACTCTGTTCTCACCAATATAGCTATGCGAGCAAAACTTTTATGTGCAGATCAGGCTTTGGTTTAAACTCAGGCAAAACTCCCAGAAACATCATCTAGAGTTGGATCCAGTAAAGACCTCAGGGTGCAACCCTTTGTGAGCAAATCAACCAGGAATTCTTGACAGCGGCCTTTTTATGGGGACCTCTAGCTGTGCTGTGCAAAGGAACGTACACAGCACCTCTGGAGAATGGCACAAAGGCACCGCTCTTCTGAAAGCCACAGGATTGAAAAATCAATTATTCAGTCACCTCTAATCCCTCTCTTCGCTGCCCTTCATTCCTTTTAGAGCAATGCCCCACCAGCCCAGACCCCTCCTCTCTTCTAGGGTGACACCCCCACCTCAACATTCCCAAGGGGACCCCTCCAGCCCAAGCCTCCTAATTCAGCCCCACCTCCAGGGTGAACCCCCACCCCAGGCCCCTCCTTCCCCTAGCTCAGCCCCTCTCATAGCAACCCCCCATCCCAGGCCCCTCCTCCCTCCTGAGGTGGCACCCCCTAGCTCAGCCCCTCTCATAGCAACCCCCCATCCCAGGCCCCGCCTCCCTCCTGAGGTGACCCCCCCAGCTCAGCCCCTCTCATAGCAACCCCCCATCCCAGGCCCCGCCTCCCTCCTGAGGTGATACCCCCTAGCTCAGCCCCTCTCTCCTATACACACCTCAATGTGTATAAGAGACCGCCCCCAGGCCGCCCAGGTCCAGCCCCCTCACCCCACCGCCCCCCTCCCCCCCCTGCTCCCTTCCCCTTCCCTTGGCGCCCCCCAGCCCCCCCCGGTCCATGCCCCGCCCCCCGCCCCCTCCCTCCCCTAGCTCCGCCCCTCTCATAGCACCCCCCCATCCCGGGCCCCGCCTCCCTCCTGAGGCGACACCCCCCCAGCTCAGCCCCTCATAGCCACCCCCCATCCCAGGCCCCCCCTCCCTCCTGCCCCCCACTCTGTCCTGCCCCCTCACCTCCTGCCGCTTCCACGGTACTCCCACTCACCCCAATGCCTCCTGCCCCCCGGGCCGCCCATGGCCCCCCCCCTCACCCCCCTGCTTCCTGCCCCTTCCACGGCCCTCCCCCTCCCCCCCCCGCCTCCTCCTGCCCCCCCCATGCTCCCCCCCCTCCCCCTTCCTCATCTCCCCCGCCGCCCCTCCCCCACACCCCGCCCTCTCCCCGCCCCCTCCAGCCCCACCCTCCTCATTCCGCCCCCCCCCCAACCACTCGCACCATCCCCCCACTCCCCCCTGCCCCCCCATGTCCAGCCCCCGCCCCCCCAGTCCCCCCCCCCTCCCCCGCCCCCCCCCGCCCGCCCCCCCCCGCCCGCCCCCCCCCGCCTCCTCCTGCCCCCCCCCCTCCAGGGTGACCCCCCACCCCAGGCCCCGCCCCCTCCTGAGGTGGCCCCCCCTAGCTCAGCCCCCCATAGCAACCCCCCATCCCAGGCCCCCCCCCCCCCTGCCACCTGCCCCCCCCCCCCCCCTCTCGCCCCCCCCCCCCAGCCCCCCCCGCCCCCCTCCCCCCCCTGCTCCCTTCCCCTTCCCTTGGCGCCCCCCAGCCCCCCCCTCCCCCACCCCAGCCCCCCCCCTCCCCCCTGCCCCCCCATGTCCAGCCCCCTCCCCCCACTCCCTCCCCCTGCCCCCTCCCCTCCTGCCCCTTCCCCGGTGCTCCCCCCCTCACCCCACTCTCTCCTCCTGACCCTTCCATGGTACTCCCCCTCACCCCATTGCCTCCTGCCTCCCAGCCCCTAGCTCCTGCCTCCCCACCCTCCTCTAACGCCTCTTGTCCCCTCCCGTCTCTTATACACATTGAGGTGTGTATAGGAGAGAGGGGCTGAGCTGGGGGGCGCAGCGGGGGGGGGGGGGCCTGGGGGGCAGGAGGCAGTGGGGTGAGGGGGAGTACCATGGAAGGGTCAGGAGGAGACAGTGGGGTGAGGGGGCTGGACATGGGCGGCCTGGGGGGCAGGAGGCAGTGGGGTGAGGGGGAGTACCGTGGAAGGGGCAGGAGGTGAGGGGGCAGGACACAGTGGGGGGCAGGAGGCAGTGGGGTGAGTGGGAGCACCGTTGGGGTGGGGAGTGGACCGTGCATGGAGCAGGTCATGGACCGTATTAGACTGGGGTATTTGTCCGACATGATTATATCAGTGAGCGCCAAGTGACATATGTTAATGGAGGGAGTGGAATTCCCCTCCCCCAGTAACAAGATGGTGCTGTCATATGGGTATGGGCAACCTGGTGGGTGTTGCGAGGTGCTGTATGTTACTTGCAGGGAAGGTGGGCCCTTTATTTAACAGCAGTGAGTGACAGGTGCCATATGGTTACAGGGATGTGTACAACACCAGGTGTTGCCATGGTTAATAGGTCCTGGGCACTGTACGGTATTGAAATGGGGCAGGGAAATGGGGTATGTAAGGAATGGGCCAGGGAAATGCGCTGGAGAGCAGTAGACGTTTTCACTGCATCTGTTTTTATTGGTGTCTGGCTGAGCCCATGCACCTGCTGGCCTGGGGTGCAGGGGGAGGAGGAGCTGGGTGTCAAACATTTGGAATTTAGTACTACCCTGGGGTTGATATTCAGGCCCTGCCAGCCGAGTCCTGCTGTCTGCTGCCACCTCTTTAATCACTGGTATCTGTTTGGATATTTGATAGAATGCGGGCCAAGAGCAGTGCTCAGGGAGTCAGGACTTTTAGGTCCTCTTTCTAGCTATGCTGGTGACTCACTGCTTGATTTTGGGCAAGTCTTTTCGCCTCTGTCCCTCAGTTTCCCAATCTATAAAATGGGAATCATAACACGGACCTGCCTCAAAGGGGGCTGTGAAGCTAAGTCAGTGAATGTTTGTGCGTTGCTTGGTGATCAGAGGCTGAATGTGGCCATGACAGTGTGAGGTTTGGTTGTCACTGAAGACCTCTTCTGATGTCCATGCAGGTTTCCCTTGCATAACCCAGAACGACTCCAACAATGGCTCTCTCAGATGAACCAAGAGAAGTGGGTACCCACCAGATACCAGCATTTATGCAGTGAGCACTTCGCTCCGTCGTGTTTCGAATACAGGTGGGGGGTTCGCTATCTAAAGCCTGATGCTGTCCCCACCATCTTTCAACTGTCTGAAAAACCCCTGGTAAGTCTCTGGTCATCAACTGATGTGGGGACTTTCCAGTGTGAACTCAGTGGGGGATGCTTGGGAGAGGGTTTTATAAAATAGCTGACTTGGGAGGGAGCGTGGCTGAGTAGCTAGTGTCGAGGACTGAGCTCTCTTCCTTACTCTGGGAAGGAATTATCCCCATTTTTATAGTTGGGGAAACAGATGCACAGAAGTATGCAGGGACTCAAAGTAAGGGCTTCTGAGTTATCTTCCCAACCTTGGGAATGGGGTCTAGTGGCTAGAGCAGGAGGGACTGGAACTCAGCTCCTGGGTTCTATTCTCAACCCTGAGAGTGGGGTCCAGTGGTTAGAACATGGGGGACTGAGGGCTCCTGGGTGCTATTCCCAACTTTGTTACTGACTGTTTGACCTTGGACAAGTCTCTCCCCCTCTCTGTAGCCTAGTTGTCCCATCTGTAAAATAGGAAGAATGATATTGATCGCTTCCTGAGGGGACTGTGAAGCTTTGAGCCCCTTGGGGCTAGCTTAAGGCACCGTGTTTATTACTTGTGTGAATCTGGCAAGATGATCAGAAACCGGCCTAGTCACTGCCAGGTGGCCTGCTTATACCTGCCCGCTGGTTCAGCAGGCTATTGACAGTCTGTCACTCCCAGAGCAAACAGGTTGAGAGTAAACAGCTCTGTCATGTAACTTAACGAAGGCTAATAGCAATGGAGGAAATAATTGCCTAATTGGAACATGGGAGGGGGAGGGGAGAAGCATGTGGATCTGTCTGTCTGTGCATGCTTGTGCAAGGTGTTGGAGAGGGGGCTGGATTGACGACTCAGGGACCCCAGAGGCAGGCCTTTGACAGCGCTTTAAATCTGGGCAGTCCCTGCAAAGCCCGGGGAATGGGGCCTGAGAATCAGGCCTGTTGAAAAACCTAAAGCCACTTTGCTCTTTTCGGAGTGCAAAGGGGCCCAAAAGTGAGCAGAAACAGCTGCTTGAGCCTCCCTCTTGTGTCAGAAGCCTCCCCAGCTGGCAAAGAGCAGATGTAAGGGCCCTGTTTGTAACACCTGGCATGGGGGTAGATCAGGGCACGGCCAGAGCACACAGCAATGTGTGTATGTGTGGGGGGGGGGGCGGGGAGGGGGGTCAGGGAGGCAGCCAGAGTGCACTGTGCTGTGTCCATCCTCTGTTCCCCAGGGCCCATAAAAAAGTGCATAACTTAGAGCAGCCCTGAGGCTGTTGTAATTGATCCTGGAAGCCAGATAAGGCTCTCCTGCAGCATAGGGGAATGCAAAGGGAACTTATAGCCACCTCTTCCTCCTGCCCCAAGCAGGGCAGGTATTTGGGCCCCCTCACCTCTGCATTGTCCTTCAGAGGCAAATACATGTTGTTTCTTTGGTGGCTTGCAGAAAAGGGAGAATCCTGCCAGGCCCCCATGCGAAACACAGGCCAAGAAGCTAATTGTTGAGAACAGCATGGACAGGACCTTGCAGGGGCCACAAGCCGTGGCTGCCCACCCCACTCCGGACACACTGGAAGCTCTCGCCATAGCTATCGACCCGGGTCTGTCCTCGGCCCCGATCTACGTGGAAGCCCAGCCCTCTGTCTCGGATCTGGACCTCCATGCTCTCTCCTCCCCTCTGGTCGGGGCGGTGAACCTGATGCCTCTCGTTCAGATTGTGGAGCCGCTCAACGCTGTGGCACTGGCCATGGCCTCGCCCACGGAGGGCATAGAGTCCATCCCCATCCATCTCCCGGGCCAGCCGTTCCCTCCCGCCATGGACCAGCGTGTGGATTTCTCCGTCGAGGCCTCTCCGGACTCTTTCGTGGCAGACATGCCCGAGCAGTTTGCCACAGAGATCATGGTCTCTTGTGAGGACGCTGCTGTGGTGGACCAGCCCAAGGGCACCTTCGCTGCTGATCAGCCGCATACCCTGGTGGCCACGGTGGACCCACAGGAGATCGCAGACCAGGGCACCCTCTTCATTGAGAACGTGTCCATCCAGCCCCTTCTGGAAACCGACCCCTCCACCGCAGCTGTCCTCAGCTCCCTGCAGGTGTCGACCACCCAGATGGTGGCGTATTTCGAGACCATCCCCACCGCGCCGGTGGTGTCCTCCGGCGCTGTGGGGCCGCTGACATCCAGTGCGTCGCCTCCCGAGACCGTGTTGTCCTCGGCCTTGACGGTGCCCATTGTCTCCACAGTGCCCATTGTGTCAAACTATGCTGCCGGCTCCCTGGATGATGACGACTCCTCCTCCACCATCGAGGTGGAGCTCTGTGCCGAAACCCTGGAGGAGCAGCTCGAGGAGCACCGCTACCACAAGAATGAGCTGACCACCCAGCAGCTGGTCGACCTGGTGATGGGCCTGCAGAAGAAGGTCAAGGTGCTGCAGCAGCGACACCGGCGTCACTGCACCAAACTGGAAGCCATGGAGGGCGTGGTGGAGCAGCTGAGGAAGGAGAGCCTGGTGTCGGATGAGAAGCTCAAGCTGCTGGAAATGGTAGGTTGGACGTGTCTAAGCTCTGTCTGGCTGTTTAAGGGTATGTTCTGATGCTTGCCGGGTCCCTCACCACCAGTTGCCCTTAGCATGAGGGGGTCTTGTCTGTCCCTGCTGTGGGTCGGCTTCCTGAAACTACCAGCCTCTGGGAGCACAAGCACTGCCTTCCAGGCCACTGCAGGCCCCACTCTCTCTGTACAGGTAAGCGATAGGCACATGCCCCCCGCCAAGTCCTTGCCGCGTGCCTAGCCCTGTTCCGCGGAACACTGACAGAACTTGTACATCTGCTGTTCCCAAAGGAACAGTACACTCCAGCTTGTAAGATTCAACTCTGGATCACCACTTTAGTTCACACACACACACCACTTAGGTATCTATATAGTGAGAACAAGAACAGGTTCAGCATCCAAGGACAGAGGTTCCAGTGATACTGGGTAAGAATATTGGAAACGGTTACATATGAAACAAAATCATAACACGCTTTCTAGAGCTGATATGTAATTAACACAAGACATACCCATATCTCCTACAACAGGGGTTCTCAACCTTCTTCTTTACGAGGCCCCCACAACATGCTATAAAAACTCCATGATCCAGCTGTCCCACGTCATCTTAGTCCAGAATCCATCGGGCCATTGGGACCAAGCACCCTCTCTTCCCTGCTGGGGTGATGGAGGCACCTTGGTAGGAGGAGCTGTGACACTTTTCAGCATTACCCAGGATGACTGGGGTTAATGCTACCACCTGCTTACAGCGGGAGGACACCCTGTCTGTGCCATACCAGGGGAAACCCTCCCCAGCCACCAGCTGCTGGCAACACAGGTGCACTGCTCTGGGCTCCAGGAGCCCCCTCTTTCCCAATGCAGGCTAGCAGTTTACACACCCCGCTTTGTTACATGCGAGTGCCCAGTCCCCTATCTTCTGGATGCCTGCAGTGTGCGCCAACCTGCTGCCTGTGTAGAAGCAGTGAACCCGAGTTCACCGGCTTCTCAGTTCAGCGCTCTCCTTACACATGTGCCACAATAAAAAAACGTCTGGAATCGACCATTCAGTATCTTGCTAATGGGGGTGTAGTTGGTGAAAGGGTCATATCTTGCCGGGGGTGGGGGTGAGGAGACTCAAAGCCTGTGACTTAACCCTCATTGACTTCAGTGAGGGCAGGATCTGGCCTTGAGTTCATCATAGGAGCTTTCCTAATGGAGCTGCTGCAGCCCTGGTAGTGCTCCCCCTGCCGGACACTCGGGTTGTTTGAGTCCCACCACCCTGAGCTCTGTCTTCTTTAAGCTTGCAGGCTGGGTGGTCCCCCGACCCTGTCTTTCCTTTGCTTCTCTGGCACACTCCTTGGGCACAGGCAGAAATGGCACCCCATGGTCCAGCTGCCCTAGGCCCCCCAAGAACAGTGCTGACCCCTCGCAAGGCACACCCCCATTGCTCAAGCCCACCCTGGTGGCCTCTCTGCTGTTGAAATCCTCGGGGACATGTGACCGTTGATGTGCACCATACAGAGGCTTTGCAAATAAGGATTCTAAAACAATCACTCTCTGCTTGAGACGGCCCAAGAAATACACAGATCCAGACAAAACACGCGCACCGCCACGCGTTCCCTGCATCAGTTTCCTCACCTCTCTGAAACGTTCTTTTTAGATCAGAGTAGAAAAGTAAGTGGCACCTTTTATTGACTTCTGGGGCAGGGACATGAGACACAATAAAAACCAGGTGTCCAGGACCCTCCTCCTGCAATTCACGGCTTCTCTTCTGAACGCTCGTCTCACTCTCTTTCCTCTCCAGCAAGCTTCTCTGAGCTTGAGTGGCGCTGCACTCAGAAAAGCTGTCCTCTGCTATGGAAGTATGTCCCTTTTTTTCCCCTCTCTATAGTCTGAGTTCATACGGCTTAGCAATAACATCCAGCTTCTTTGTTTCTCCCCTTCTGGGAAATTCTAGTGCTCCAAACCCAAGGGCCCCTCAGAGGTGCTGGAGACAGCCAGTCCTCCTAGCTTCAGCCAGCGCCTGGTCCTGAGGCACGCTCCCAAGCCATTCAGGTTAATGACTCTCCGTTGTCCCTGGTCTGGAAGAGATGTGCTACAGCCCTGAGAGCGGAGGGTGGATCCCACATACACTGAGACATTCAGTGATACAGCAGTTTCATAAAATCAACCAATCCATAGCTGCCTCGCCCTCATAGGAGCCAGTTCTTGCAAATAGCACTAGCAAGACGGCACGATGGCCCAGCGGTTAGGGTGCCAGCATGGGATATGGGAGACCCACGTTCAATTTTCTGTGCTGCTACAGACCCCCTGTATGACCCGGTGCAAGTCACTTAGTCTCACAGGGGTCTTGTGGGAGGAAAGACACTAAAGCTTGTGAGATGCTCAGATACTATGGTGATGGGCACTGTAGAAGTACCCTAGTGAGATAATCAATCTGACAACGTTCACAGCTCTGTAACTTTCCCCCCGCCCCATGAGAGGCTGTTAATACCTTGAGCTGTGGAGATAGGGTTGCTCAGAGCCCCTACTGCAAACCTAAGGAAGATGGTCTTTCCATTGACTAGTGCCATAACCTTCCATGCCTAATCTTTTGTGGGAGTGGCTTGCGTCAGTCCTTAAGTGCCAAATTAGCTATGGTGTTGGGTTCTTTGTTAGCACATCCGTTCCGAGGTCTGTTCAGTCAGCCGCTGGGCTCGGAGGCAAAAAGATTCACACACAGCTCTTGTTTTAGGAGGGTTTTAATTGTTAACTTTGAACTTTCCCTTCCTCCTTAATTGGAATTCACTCAGCCGGTTTATTGTTCTTGATCATTTTAATTGAACTGGATAAATGTGTGTGGATGGAATGTATCCCCCAGTCCTCTTCAGACCGCAGCTTGAAATTGGATCTTTTCCCGCTCGCTCGCTCATGCTGGCCTTGCAACCAGAGGCTTTGATTTAATTTATTGCCTAGACAGTATTGTGGGGGTGGGAAGTTGAGGGCCTGGCAGAGTTGTCTCTGTTAGGATGAGAAATTGATGATACGAGTCAGGTAGACTTATGATGTCATCTTGTCTATATACAACCATCTCTACAAAACAGGCATCTTCCTTGCTCATAAATCTTCAAGTCTGTCCCTCCAGAGCAGTCTGTCCCCAAGAAACTCCATCCCTCTGCTTCCTAGCAGGGTCACACCCACAGCTCCTTCCCCTGGCTCTCTTGCCTAGCCTGTGTCTGCAGCCAGGGCCATTCCTCAGTTTACATGGCATAGCTCTGATACGCCATGTAGCCTGTTTCCTTGGGCAGTCAGTCTTCTTTGTCTGCAGCTGCCATCACTACATCAAGTGGCTTGATTGCTCCTTTTGTTTAGCCTAAAAGAGTGCTTGGCCACACCCATTGGCTATAGTGACGCCTGTGATTGTGTTTGGATCCAGGATTTGCTTGCTGGCAGCCTTTAGCCCTTTCAGCATGACAGTGTCTTTATACCCCCACTCTTTCCTGTAGCATTTTGGAATGGGGGGTATGGGAGAGGCAGCTGAAGCAAAATTATGTTGCATGAAACACGGTCTGCTTTACCCAGGCCAGACTAAGATAATGTAGTAGTCCCTTCTAACCTTAAAAAAACCAACAAAAACTACTGATCTGTGGACCTGAGGGTTTTTCTACCTGGGGAAACTGACCAGAATAGCTTCCCATATGGATACTCTTATTCCAGAATAGCTATAGGACTTGAAATCCATACCCTGCCTTGTTCCAGAATGACTTTGCATGTTGATGAGCCCTAAAATAGCTTGGGTGGGGTCTGAATGGCTTGTGGGCTTGACTAGGGGAGAGGCAGCGTCTTTCACTTCTAGGTCATCGGTTCAAGTGAAGGATTCCGACCTCTGCCTGCAGTTCCCATCACAAACCAGGCCTCTTCCCAGCAGCCTAGGCAGAGAGGCCACTGAGACTGAACTCCTCTGTCGCCCCCTTTCTCTGTGATCTGCAGGACCCTCTCTAGGGCTGAGAGGGGAAAGTTCAGCCCCCAGGGTCCAATCAGCCCTTGGCTTCTCTGCTGAGGCTGCCGACAAGGGGCCTAAGTGCACCTCTGTCTCCTGCACCCTTGTTCGATAGCAACCAAACTTGTTTTATCCAGGGGCCACCAAACCGCTGTCAGACGGGAACCACTCGTTTGCTGTTCCCCGGGGCTGGATCTAACGAGCAATCTGGAGCTAGAGTCAGAGAGCCTAAGGCCAGAAGGGTCCACCAGACCATCTAGACTGATCCGCTGTATCTCACAGGCTACCATCAGCACCCGCGTGCTTAACTCAGCCACTGAAATTAGACCAAGTATTACAGCTTGCAGGAGACTGAACTATCATGTGCAGCAGGCAGCGAATAGGAGGGACCGAGGGGCACCAGGCCCCAGCAGTGACAGGGGAATGATGAAGTGAAATAGACCCAGATCATCCCACCAAGTGACCCGCCCCCCCACGCTGGCGAAAAACCCCTGAGGTCCCCACCAGTGTGACCTGGAGGGGGAAATTCCTTCTCAACCCCACATATGGCGACCAGTTTGACCCTGAGCAGCAAGAGCCAGCCAGCCAAACACCAGAGGGTACGTCTACACTGCAAGGCAAAAACGCACGGCACCGAGGCTTGGAGCCCAGGTCAGTTGACTTGAGTTGCGGGGCTAAAAATGGCAGTGTAGATGCTCAGGCTGGAGCCCAGGCTCTGAGACCCACCACTCGCCGGGTTTGAGCCTGGGCTCCAGCCCAAGCCTGGCCGTCTACAATGCAGTTTTGAGCCCCGCAAGCCAAGTCAGCTGCCCTGGGCCAGCCGTGGCTGTGCTGCGGGTCTTTTATTGCAATGTTAGACGTACACGGAGAGAGCAAATGGTCAGTGCCACCTCTGAGCCCTGGCCCCTCCCGTCCTTTAAGCAGCGCTGCCTGAAAACCTCTCCAGGCAAAATCTTTAACCTCCCATCTTGCTCTCCCCCAGGCGTGCCTGCAGTCCAGCGCGGTGATGCCAGAAAGCGGCAGCACGGTTGCCATCATCTGCCAGGAGGAAGACCGGGCTCTAGTGTACGCTGTTCCCCAGCTCCCAGAGGAAGGGAATGAGACAATCATCCACGTGGAAGAGCAGTAGCCAAGAGACCCGTGCTCTAGAGCCCTCCACTCCCTGCTTCACTGAGCTGCACGTTCAGGGATCACCCAGGTCCTTCTCTCCTCAGCAACAGGAGCAGCGATTCCCGTGCTGCCGGCGATGATGCGGCAGCTGCATATTCAATGGCCTTCATGCTATGGCACTTTATTTTGGTGGGGAGTGGAGAGGTGGGTTTGTTTCAAGTTGGAATGATTGTTTATAAAGGGTCTTCTCACGGGGGGGATCGAGTTACTGGCTTGTCCATGTATCCACCTCCCCAAGCATCTGAGCTGCGGGGTCCTGCTGTCACCGGGTTAATAACCACCGATTAAAAGCTGTATTTACTCGTGTACTTGCTCTGCCTGCGCATAAGCTGGCTGCCTGCTTGAGTGACAACAAAAATGAGCAGGGTGTGTATAAGCCAAGCCAAGCCAAGCCAACTCACCCCTTCCTAAGCTCCTGAAAACTCCTGTCAGCTTTGCTGCTAGCCCTGAGTCTTCTGCCTCTCTGGCCCTGTTGGGGCAGTTAACCTGATTGTTCCTCTGGGTCATCCTGTGTATAAGTCCTCCCCCGCTGATGCCTTGGAAGCCTAGCACAAATTTCTCGGCCTATGCACAAGTGTCTGTGCGGATGGGAAATGGACAGGGCAGACTGAACCAGCAAAGCCGGGCTGGAAATCTTGAGGATAGCAGTGCTTGCCCGAGATCTGGGCTGCAGAGGTCCTGGAGGGATGTGTGACTGTGTATCAGTTAACACTGGCCAGCTGCGTTGTCACCCAAAACGCTGTCGTTACAAGGCTCGCCGTTCGTCCCCGGGGTCCCACGCATCCTGGGTGTGCGCAGTTTGGGGGTCTTTTTATTGGCCTTCTGCCTTTTTGAGCCTTTAGGGTGCCCAGGGGGTCACATCTGGAAGCTTTCTCCACAGCCAGGAGGGCTAGAAACTTACTGTTTCTTTAAGCACGAAGGCTGCAATCATCACATCTCCAGGAGCTGGGGCTTTAAGGAAAACAATAATTATCATGAGACTCATGACAAAACCATGAGAGTTGGCAACACTGTGTAGGAGGCTTGTAATGCTGTAGGTTTAGCAGCTGGGGAGACGGGCAAGGCCAGTCACTTCAGGGAACATGTACATGTGCACTAGCTCAGGGGAGAGGTTTGGGGCTGCCAGGAGCTGGGGTCATCAGAACGCTTGATAAAGGATTTGGCAGAGGGGCTGGGCATCTGGGATTTATTTTTTTGGAGGGGTGTGTGGAAAGATGGGGGGTGTCTCCTGACTCCCATGACTCCTGCTTTTTTCTGAGGCCAGTCCATGAATGTTTAGAGCCTGACCCATGACTCCAGTGGGGGCTTTTGTGCTGGGTACCCTACCATTGCAGCCAGGGTGTCAATAAATTCTCTTCCACTTTATTTTTTTATTTAAGTTTATTTTTAATACGATTGTTTGCAAATGAAACAGCCAGAGTCAAAGGTTGACTGGCAGCGCCACGATTGTAGATGCTGTTGAATGTGTTGAGGGGAGGGACGGGGACCTCATCGTGTTTAAATCTTGATTTGTCTCTCTACTGGAGAGATTGTGTTTGTACCTGGTTAAAAAATGCTTTAATAAAAATGAATGATGATGACAAAGAAGTGGAGGTTTCCACAGTGAAAAATTCTTCCCTGGAGCGTGTCCTTCCAGCCTTTTGGGTGTATTAAAATCAGGGGTCTGATTTATTAATTTTTACACTGGGAGAGAGTGAGGGGGAAAATCAGGAATAACTCCACTGCTGTCAGCGTGTGGAGCTGGGGCGCCGGTCCTGGGTCCACATGACGTCTGAGGGCACGTTTGCGCTGTGGTTTGGAGCCTGCCAGCCTGGCTTGACTGACTTGGACTGGTGAGGCTTGCTCTGACTTTCCAAAAAGTGCCGTGTAGACGATGCTCTGAAGTTGCATCTCGGGCTGGAGATCGCATCTTCAAAGCGTTCCTGCTACCCTGAGTCTGGCAGATTTGAGCTAGCAGATCTGGGCTGGGGAGCATCGCTGCTGCAGGCTCCAATATGCAGTGTAGACACACCCTGAACCACTGGGCAATCCAGCCCCTCTAGGCTCCTTTGGATGGCTAAGTCTCCTGCAGCAAACTCCTGCTTGTTCACTTCCATTTTTTATTTGGGCTAACGCCATTCCCTGCCAAAGGAACGTTCCCTAAAGCCCATTATAAATCACACCCTGAGGCCAGGTGTGGCCCGGACGTTTGAAAGTTGAGCTCCCCATAAGGAAAACACAATCCTACCCACAAGCGTATCGGACGCAGCTAGTCCTTCATGTGTCTCCTTGCCACCCCGCCTGCTCTCTGCAAAATGCTGTTGTGGATCTTCGTAATTTGAGCCTGCCTCTCCTTTCTGACTTGCGTTAATGAGCAGATGAATGGTTAATAATTAAGGGAGGCCTAGTGGATAATGCACTGGCTTGGGTCTCAGGAGATGTTGGTTGGATTTCCGAATCTGCTCGCTGGGTGACCTTGGGTAAGCCACCCCGCTTCTCTGCTTCAGTTCGGGGATGATGATACCTACCTCCTTTGTAAATCTCCTTGGGATCTACTGATAAGAAGTACCATATGAGAGCTAACAATGGGGACATTTGGGCTTTACCTTCACTAAGGAAAGTAGCTGAGTTTAGGGCTGGCTTTGCTAAAGTGCCAGCTAAGCCTGAGTTAAGTGTGTCCACTTTTCTGAGTCAGGATAAAGCCTTGGCTTAGCGGCCGTTGAAATCAGTGAGGCAGTCTCCACATCAGAGCTATTGTTACAGGCTCTCTGCAAACTCAGGCAGGCTCTTCTGAATTGGTAACACTCGGGACAGCTCTCCCCTCTCAGATTGATCTTAGTGCTGGTCTACACTTGAAAATTAGGTCAACCTAGCTACATCACTCGGCTGTGAAAAATCTCCTGTCCTGAGTGCTGTAGTTAGTTCAACCTGACCCCAGAGTAGGCACGGCTAGGTCAATGGAAGAATTCTAGCTACCGCCTCTTGGAGAGGTGGTTTAGCAACTTCAATAGAAACCCCACTTCCGTTGATGTGGGAAGCATATACACCAGGGGTAGGCAACCTATGGCACGCATGCCGAAGGCGGCACGCGAGCTGATTTTCAGTGGCACTCTCACTGCCCAGGGCCTGGCCACCGGTCTGGGGGGCTCTGTATTTTAATTTAATTTTAAATGAAGCTTCTTAAACATTTTTAAAACCTTATTTACTTTACATACAACAATAGTTTAGTTATATATTATAGACTTATAGAAAGAGACCTTCTAAAAACGTTAAAATGTATGACTGGCACGCGAAACCTTAAATTAGAGTGAATAAATGAAGACTCGGCACACCCCTTCTGAAAGGTTGCTGACCCCTGATCTACACTATGGCACTACAGCAACATCAGTTACACTCAGAACAGTTACCGTCTCTCGGCCAGTGTGTCAGGCTCTCCGCAAACTCAGGGAGTCTCTGCATCAATCCCACTCTTCACATTTTGAAGATTTCCTTCGTAAGCGTAACAGCCAAAGACTTATTTTTTCCGTTTATACAAAAGCTGAGGCTCTGAGGAACAAGTGGGGGGTCTGGCTACACCCCCTGCCCCAACTAGTTGTTCAAGGGCACGTCCCATTCTTTGTGAAACCTGGTCCTAACAGGAACACAGCCCTAGCTCTGAGTTGTTAGTGTGGTGCTGCTAGGTTTTTCCAGCACACAGCGGCAGGGCGCAGCATTGCCCTGCTGCAGTATGCGCTCCCACAAGAGCTGCGTATGTGCAAATTGATCCTCGCGTTGCAGAAGGTCTGCGTGGAAAAGCTAACCTAACCCCAGAACAATCGGATGCTTGACTAGCATCCACTGTACGTGCTTTAAACATAAATCTCCCAGGGGCATTGCAGCTTCCAAGGCACCAACCTCCATTTTGTCCAGCGTGTGTGGAAGGAGATCGGCTGATGGGGGGATGGAGTTTTATAGCTGCTTTTAAGGTGATTTGTAGTAATGGACGCTCGGTTTTCTGCTAGCTCCATGCCAGCTCCCTCCCCTGAATTACCGGCAAAATCTTTCACGCTTGACACAAAGGATCACACACACACACACTGCGGAAATTGGCCTTCTCCACTGAAAAGCTTTTCTCTAGAGCTGGGATTGAATTTATTACCCTCTCCCCACCCTGACCTCTGAGCTCCTAATCTGATTTTGCAGATGGCTCGTGCCTTTATCATGGGGGGGGAGGTCAAGTTGGGGGAGGGAGGAGGAATAAAAAGCGGCAGTGCTTCAGCAACAACCTGTAACCCCCCAACTCTGCCCACAATGCGGAGTATGGAGGTAGTTGCCATTTTTACTGTATGTGGTCATCATTAGGTTCCAGAGTTATCATTATTTTGCGATGAACGGGACCAGCTGCCTTCCCAAATAGAGGAGACTGTTGTAGCTGCGGCGGTTATATAACAGGCCTGTATTGGGTCATGCTCAGAAGGTGTTCGTCGTTAGAAACTTTTACGAGCTGTTCAGGGCCATCTGTGGCAGGCAATACCGTGGATGGGACGGAAGCTTCAGGCCCCGCCCCACAGAACTCATGGGGTGTTTGGAATCTGGTCTGGGTCTCCCATCCTGGGTCCAGAAAATATCTTCTGCTAACAACTGAGCCCTCCCCCAACTGATTCATCAGGGGACGGTTCTGTTCAAAAACCTGGGCACAACAGGGCCTCAAGACACTGAACTCAAGTCTTGGGAGCTCCAGGGTTGCTTTGTCACTCCCTGTCCCAACAGTGCAGGGTGGCCGTGTGCTGGTAAAAGAGCCACCACAATCCCACCCCTGAGGCAGCCGCATTTCCGTGGACAGGGGGTGCACCCACAGTCCGCTAGGCACTTTGAGGCCCCATTATTGGAGGGGAGGCATCTCTCTCACTCAGTCACCCCCCAGGATTACCCCCACTCCCTTCCTTATGCCTCTCTAGCTATGCTTCCCCTTATCTTGCCCCACAGCCCCCTACTTCCCCTATAGCCCCAGCTCCCCTCTAATCCCTATTCTCCCTTATTTTACCCCACAGTGCTCTACTTCCCCTATAGCCCCAGCTTCCCTCTCAACCCCCTGCTCCCCCTTATTTTACCCCACAGTCCCTACTTCCCCTATCGCCCCCATAGCACCAGCTCCCCTCTCAACCCCCTGTTCCCCCCTTATCTTACCCCACAGTGCCCTACTTCCCCTATAGCCCCAGCTCCCCTCTACATCCCTATTCCCCCTTATCTTACCCCACCACCCCCTACATCCCCTATAGCCCCTATAGCACCTGCTCCCATCTCAACCCCCTGTTCCCCCCTTATCTTACCCCACCGCCCCCTACTTCCCCTATAGCCCCTATAGCACCCGCTCCCATCTCAATCCCCTGCTCCCCCTTATCCTACCCACAGCCCCTACTTCCCTTATAGGTCCTATAATACCAGCTCCCCTCTCAACCCCCTGTTCCCCCCTTATCTTACCCTACAGTGCCCTACTTCCCCTATAGCCCCAGCTCCCCTCTACATCCCTGTTCCCCCTTATCTTACCCCACCGCTCCCTACTTCCCCTATAGCCCTTATAGCACCTGCTCCCCCTCAACCCCCTGTTCCCCCTTTATCTTACCCCACCGCCCCCTACTTCCCCTATAGCCCTTATAGCACCCGCTCCCATCTCAACCCCCTGTTCCCCCCTTATCTTACCCCACAGCCCCCTACTTCCCCTAAAGCCCCTATAGCCCCAGTTTCCCCCTCCCCCCCGGGATGCCCCCGGCAGCCCCATCCCCCCGAGGAGGCGGGGATGCAGCGCTGATGCTGGTGCTGATGCTGCGGGCGGCGCATGGGCTCTGAGAGGCTCCGGACCCAGCGCAGACGGAGGGATCCTCATCCGCGGTAGGTGCGGCCCGGGCCGGGCCCCCATCGGGACAGAGGAGCCGGGCCGGGCCCAGCTGCCTCCGCCCCGGGGGGGATGGATATGGGGGGAGGGTCGGTGTTTATCTGGGGCCCGGCTGGGATCAGCCCCCACCCACCCCACCCCCAGCCGGGCGAAGATCAGGTCCCTCCGCTGCCCCGATCGCCCCACTTCTGCCCTCCCCACCCGTCACCCCCATCGCCCCCCAACCAACCCGCCTGTACCCCATCGCCCCCCGCCTGTACCCCATCGCCCCCCGCCTCCTTCCCCATCGACTGATCACCCCACCTGTACCCCCTCCCCCATCCATCCCATCGCCCCCCAACCAACCCACCTGTACCCCATCCCCCCTTTCCATCCCCCCTCCCATCCTTCCCTGTCCACCCCATCCCCCCCAACCAACCCACCTGTACCCC